>JAAAKQ030259843.1:0-10781 GCA_010016005.3 Zanna intricata | reverse complement strand
GAATTCGAACCCGGGACCTCCGGATGAAAGGCCGAGACGCTACCACTCCGCCACGGAGGCCAACATCCGTACTTGACTCGTGTCGAAGTACCTCCGTTCTCAAAACAACTTGTAAAACTCACTTTTACAACTTTTAATACAGTATAAAAAGTTGTTTTGAGGATAAAAGTGCTCCAAAACGTATCAACTACGGATATAAGAGTAACAATGTTAGGAAGGGCAGAAAATAACACTCAAACCAGTTATGATGGTTATTGTGCAATAAAATGTTAAAATTTCAAAAAATGACAAAATTTGATAGTAAATGTATAAAATTCATTTAATTCAAATAGTAAGACTAGTTAAACGTTAAAACAAACAAAAATTATTTTCCATTTTTAACAAATATTTTTATATATTTTAGGACATTAAAAATAAATATTTTTAATTTTGTTGTTACCTAATATTCCTTTTCCTAATTAATTGTTATATTACTCAACACATCTTCTGACAGAAAAAATATTACATCTGAAGAAGATCTTTGCAGTTATTTATGCTCTAAAGTATTGATTCCTTATATTTTTCCGCTCATATAACTTATTTACACCTGTATAATCCAGGGGTTGGGTGAGAAAACTTAATAAAAAAAATGCATGTAAAAGAACAGAGTATGGGTGTGCAATATATGATACGTTCGTGAAATTACGATTATTTACCTTTGTAAAAAGGTGAATACCTTGGCAAATGATAAATGTTGGCCTATGTGGTAAGTGAAAAAAAATAAAAAAGGAAATTTTATTTGTTCCTATATGTAGAATGTTTCGGGATGTGTTAACCAAACTTAAGGAACTAATTAGACATCAAAATAAACAAAAAACTAAAAAAGTGCATCTGGAAAATGTCTTATCTCAATTCATTTTCCCTTCATCGTTTATTTTGCATTTTTTTTTAAATAAAATTGATTGATATCTTAAGAACGAATTGAAATATTTTAACGAAATTTTGCTTTTAATGTACCAAAAAAAAATCTTCTATATAATAAATAAATAAATTGAAAATTCCAATACGAAACTTTCCAATTATTCATTAATAACTTTGTAAATGTTAGTTTTATCAAATATTATTTACAAGATAAAACATTAAGCTTGTTATTGAGATCAAAATAACACTTTATTGTTCAAATCAGTAGAAAAATAACTGAAATATGATTGAAATTGTTAAAAGTGGATCGCAAAAGTTAAGCGTGACAACAGGCACAAAGTTGTTAGACTACAATTGGGTCCGGTTGACGATAGTATTACGAATAATGCGGAGCGCAGTTTCCTCCTTTATTTTATTTAAAATGTATTTTTGACGATATGATATATGACTAACATGTGCACAAAATACGTCTTTCCAAGCCGTCGACTGAAATATTCAACTGTGTGGCGCAAAAGTTGCCAAACTCGACCCGATAGTCCTGAAAATACACCGCCCGAGTGTGGTCTATCCTTCGTCAACTGAGGAACCGACCAAGAGATAAAGAAGGCCACCTCAACTGCCGAATTAATTATAATGGCGTAATCAGTACGACCAAGGTAACTTTTGGAAGCACCGCCGTCCCCGGACAGATCCCGAGCAGATGACTACAACAAGCTCCGCTCCTGATCAGGGCTCATCTTCCCGATCAAGACCCGCATCTGGAGTCTGCGAAGCCATGTTCGTGACAATGAAATATGTCAGGGTGGCCTCTCCCACTAGTACTCGGCGGAGTTGATCTCCCTCCTGAGGTTCCATGTATATTTCATCAAGAATATCTTGAAGCACCTTCATTATACGAATAGAAGCAACCACGCGTTCGGAGCCACCCTTGATTTTTACTTTTGTGTTCATATGCTGCCATACAAGCGAGCTGAACTCTGTAATGTGGTTAAACAAAAATGTCATGTCATTAACAAAACACCTTTTCTGGAGTATAAGGCTCAAACGTATACCAACTATATACTTTCTCCCTTCTGACTTCCTCCCTCTATGAGGAAGACGTCTTGAAATGATCCACACTTCTTCATCAGACCTTACAGGAAGAAGCGAGAAATCCCCTTCAAGGCCACTACCACCTGCAATATCCGCAGCGGATAAGATCACCGAAATTGCAGTCTGTCGCTGCCGCGGAGCAGATGTGTCTTTCTACTTGCTTTCTCTGCGTCTTTCCTGCAGTCGCTCCTCTCGAAATCTCCATTTCTGCCGCATTATCGGCCCCGCTGTTGTCCGAAGGGACCTCACTCATCAAAACCTGAAAAGCCCCCCTCTTTCCGGACCGTCTTCCCGCAGCAGAACTAAAATCCTCTCCAACAAGTTGGGATAGCCCCCGGACTGATTTGGCTCAGCCATAGATCAACAACAATAAAATAAAGAAAATGAATTTAAATAAAACAAAATTAATAAAGGAAGCTAATTACGTAATTAATTCGATGTAAACAAATAGAACAAATTAATACTAAAAGCTGCCCTTAATACAAACAAACTGTCCTTCCTTGGTTACCATAGACAAAACGAACGAAAACGAAACAAAACACTAAAGTATAATACACGAACCAAGAGCACTTTTCTATCTCCGGAACCACAGTTAAGTATACCTTCAGAGGATGAGATGAATGATTTGTAGCGTGAGTGAAAATGCCATGCCTGACCGGGATTCGAATCCGGGACCTCCGGATGAATGGCCGAGACGCTACCACTCGCGTCACGGAACCCGGCCAAAAAACCAGGAGCACTAGCTAAACACGGTCTCACGCTACTAAAACAGCTGTTTAACTTAAATTGATTATTAAGTTAATAAATAATTGAATAAGCTAACAAATGATTATTAATAATAACTAAAGCTGTAAAACTTGGCAGAATGACTTTGCCGTGTTACTGTGTCGTAAAAATAATTATAAAGAAAAGAGATTACATAAATAGAATCATCAATTTTTTCTATATAAAACACTGTTTTCCATTTCTGTTTTATTAACGTGAAAATAGTTTAAGGGATTAAAAAAATAAAATTTAGACAGCTATTAAAAATTACAGACGGCGATAAAAATTTTGTATTCTAACATGTTGTTCGCGTAAATCTTAGTTATCACTCTGCCAAGCACCAGTTTGATTAAAAGGTTTTTTAAAATGCGTAATTTTTTTCAAAAGAAGCGTGATCCGGAATGTGATAGGGTTTTTGAGATAAAATGGATATCGTTTTAACTGCATGTATATCATGAATTAGGCTATAATAATTTTAAAACGAAATAAAGGCATTGAAATGCTTGATGTTCGTAGATTTAAAATGAATTATTTTATGAATTAAAATGCTTTCCTGAAATAGCAATTCTGTCGTTCAAGTACTCACTTTTCAAATGAACATCAAGGGAGTTTTAAAAATTAATTTAAAAATCATACTTACGAGATATTACTGAAAAATTTATTCCAGTGTTTATTTTGTTTTCGGTTTCAAACCTTATTTATAATAGGTTAAATTTACATGGACCTCTAGTAAATTAGATCATATCTCAAATCACATGTAAGAAGTCTTCAGCGAAACTCCTAAAAAATTACTTAGTGTAGTAAAAACTTTTATGACAAGCACATACAACTGGTAATTATAAATGATACGTAACATTAGTAGAACAAAGAAAGCAAAGTAAGATATAATAAGTAGAAGTAAACAAAAAATAAAGATGAACCAATAAAGTAAAACGAAAATTATATGTAACAATTAAAAATTGAATACATAATGCGCAATACTCATATCCGAGTTAACTATAGACATTATAGAAGGTTCATCCTTCTAATGTCATTCCCATTGTCTAGTAGGTTTACTGCCCAGTGATTTACGTGATAGTTTAGCCGTGGTTAGTACTTTGAACTGAAACTTCGTATCTCCTCCTGTATCTCCTTTCGTTGTATCTAGGATTATTTAAGATTTCGGTCCGAAATTCTAAATAATCCCAGTTCTCATTGGTGCTTGTAAACCAAGGTGACTCATTATACATCTCGCTATCTTATACTGAAACCGCTGTAAAATTTCAACATTAATTCTGCTTATATGAACTTTCCACATTAGTCGACGATGGTATCGAGATGTAGATCTAGGTATCTTACCCCCTCAGTTTGCGGAATTACATCGTCATAAAGGTGAACCAGTGGGCCGTCACCTCTTCTCAATGTGAATGTCATGTGGTTCGATTTTACTTGGTTAACGCATATTCTCACGTACTCAATCACTTGTGATTAAATCCAATTCAAATTGTAAGTTATTGGATGCTGTAGTTGGGCTGGCATCAACAGCAAGAAAGCTGTGTCATCCGCAAAGGAAGCGACAGCAACCTCGTCTGTAGTTGGAAGGTTTTTGTAGCAATAAGGTTTAAAATCTCCCTTGGGTCGTCTGTATCCGTTCTACCCTCACGTTTAATCTCCGGTGTCTGTAGGACTGAGATCAAGTATTGCGTCGCGTTATCGATGTCATTGGAGGATTAACTAAACAGGCACTACCAACTCATCCTTAAAACAGCTAGCGCACGAATTCCAGTCTGTCCTGTGGTTAAGAAGTACTGGTGACACCCCCCTTCTTAATTACTAACTTGCTGATAGTGAGCAGAACAGCTCAGTGGTCAGATATCGAATCGAACTTATCAACTTTAGTGTATACGTGAAATTCCCAAGAATATAGAAAGCTCCAACAAGTCAAGGATCTTATTAGGATTCGACCAGCAGGCTGGCTGCATTCCGAAGATCGCATTCTGATGCAAGCTAATAACGTAGTCCTTCAAACCTCTACCTCTAAAGAGAATGCTTAGCATTCCAGTCACCGTTTACAATAAACATGAATCAATAGTTGAGAAGAAATCGGAAAAAGATGCAACCGTGTTGATGAAAACAGTACGAGTATACTACAGATACTCTAAGCGGTCCAAGCCAATCCTGGATCGACTGAGATCGCCTGAATGTGATCTGATTTGTACTCCGGCAGTTGAAGATGTTTCGTAACATGTTTAACTACAACCGCGGTACCACTGGATGGTACAACCGGATGGATACAACCGCTCTGCCACCTGGATGGTTAATACAGCAAAGTAACTTCAAACATGAAGGAAATTCCTATTAGTGAATCGCTGCATTTCACACATTGATAAGGCTGCATGCGGTTATTTTTCATATGATAGTACTGTTGACGTCGCATACACTGCATCAGTCAATAACAGACTTACAACTGGCGATATTTTAACCCATACATAGCCTTATCTCTCGGTTCAAGATTTACAAAGAAATTTGATAATGGCACTTTTGCAATGCGGTGACTCGCGTTGACAATACTATGGAAAGCATGACCGTGTCTCTTAATTTTTTTTCTGAAAAGATCAATTGGATTAGAAAAATGTAGGTTCCTCACTATTATATGAAAGGGTCTTTCATTCTTCGTGGTGAACGTGTGGTCTATCAGTCGGTGTTCTTTCACAAAGACAATTATTTTTTCGTAGGGTGCTACATCCTTTGAAACAATGCATAGTTGTTTGGAGCTGAATATTCACAGTATTTTTACTGTGAAAGTAAAAATACGAAAATAAAATCCCCACCACTGTAGCCTCACTGTAAAATTTATCTTTACGACCTACACTACAACTATAATTTATATATATTTTAATCTATAATTATAGGTCAATAGAACTATAATTGTGATTATCTATAATCACATTACAGAGAGGTCAAGTTTGTTTGAGATCTTATTTGTTTTCAAATTAAAAAATTTAAATATTTCGTTTATTTATTTTTTGGTTGATGAAAATACACAAAGAAGCTTTGAGAAAAGCTCGTTACGTGGATCATGAAGATGAAATTTTATAGAATATAAAAAAATGTTCTGACTTACCGGGATTCGAACCCACAGTCTGTGGATGAAAAGCCGAGATGCTACCACTTCGCCATGGAGATCGTTTTAAATAAGTAACATATTTAATGTATCATTAATTAGAATAACATTAATTATTTTATCGAAATATAGGTTAAACAGAAATCTTTTATAACAATACAATTTACACAGAATTCATAGAACTTGAAAAAATATTACTTAATATTCTTGAAAGCTCTACTATCGTTTCCGTTAGAGAATTCCGCCATCAGATATCATATGATTTCCTTCTTCCTCTTCTACCTCAATACTTACATGAAATATACGGGTATGTAGCTACATATATTTTCTCCAGTTTTACAGTATTTAAAAATTTCTCTTTGCGACCTACACTACAACTATAATTTATATACATTTTAATCTATAATTATAGCTCAATACATCTATAATTGTGATTATCTATAATTACATTTCAGAAAGGTCAAATTTGTTTGAATTGTTATTTTTTCTTGTTATTTATCTTGTTATTTTTTGTTAATAAATTTTTTTGATCTCAGTGGATTTTAATTCAGTATTATATATTTAGTTAATTTATTTTATTTTTTTTTTATTAAGTTGGATTGTGAAATAACAGATTTCATTATTCCAATAATTTTAATGCTACAATTCAGTTTTAAAATTATAAAATCAAAGTATTTTTTCTGTCCTTTAATTAAATACATTATGTTTAATTTTCAAGGGAAGTTCACTTTTGATTTAGTAGTCATTTACGTGCCGGTGAATGCAGATCGCAATGTCCGCGATAATCGTTTCTATCGCTAGTTGTGAAGTGCGCGCTGTGATCCGATTTTTGCAATGGATTTTTGGTCAAAGGATCATCAAGGGTCTTCAAGGAAGATTTGGTCAAAGAATCCAAGGATTGCTGACATTGATCGGGAGTTGTGCCTAGTATATGTGCCATAGTATATCTACAGTAGTGAATGAAGGAAAGGTTAGACATTGGTGTTGAGACTTTAAAAATGGCCGCAAAAATATGCATGACGAATAGTAGAGTGGCAGGCCCAGTATACAGACCGACGAAAAGGGCATCATTTTGGTTGTTTTATAGAACACGGATCAACAATTACACCGACGTGTACTGCGAAACGCACACCAAACTGAACGTGCAATCCAAAATCGAAGTTGCGGGGCTGTCGTTCGGTATTCCACTCTTTCACAACAACACGCGTCCTCACACCGCTGCCTTAACAAAGAAGAAAATTCAAAATTTCGTTGGGAAGTTTTTGACCATCCTTCACATAGTCCCGACCTTGCATCTAGCGACTACTTCTTTTCTTGTTTTTGAAAAAGTGGCTTGATGGACAACGATTTGAAAACGACGAGAAACTCAAGACTGCCGTTGTCAACTGGTTCAATTTCCAGGCAGCGAACTTCTATGCAGAGGGGTTAAAGAAACTGGTGCAGTGTCACGAAAAGTGCTTAGAACTGAATTGCAATTATGTGGAAAAGTGATAAAAGTAGATATGTAGTAAACTAAAACTGTAAGCCTTTTCTCACCAGTTAATTTTTTTAACGGCCAAACGGCCCTTACTTTATGGATATGCCTCATATTAAGGCTGAAAAATGGATAAGTATTTCTGTACTTCTTAAACGTTTTAGTGAAATGTTAGTGACAGGATTATAATGAATGTGAATATTTAGAGAATTTTGGCTTACCTTGAATGCAAACATTTAATTCTGAACTGTATTTTTTTCATTGATATCTTTCTACATATTTGTAATTTTTACTCGAAAACACATTTCAAGGTTCAGCTCTTATACAAGAAGATTCACCATAGTGCTAGATAATATGTATGCCCCATTTTCTGTATTGAAGAATTATCGCTTTAAGTTGTACTTTGATTCAGCAATTATGACTGATAAAAGAACTATTAGCCGCAATGGACCAGATATAAAGCTAATTATCAAGATGAAAGAGATATCCCTGTCCATAACATCGTTAAACTTATTACGTTACTTTCATCCGGAGTTCCCGGGTTCGAATCCCGGTCAGGCATGACATTTTTCACACACGCTACAATTCGTTCATCTCATCCTCTGAAGATATAACCTAACGGTGGTTCCGGAGGTGAAACAAAAAAAAAAAAAAAATTAACTTGCTTATGAGGTTAAGCACTTGTAGAATATGTCATCAATGATTGCAGTACCATTAGTTGTCTATCACTGGAGACATATCGAAGAAACTTTTGGAAAGATTAAAACTGCAAAAAGATGCAGTACAGAACAATGTAATAAAGACATAATAAAGGATGTAATAAAGATATATAGAACGGTCCTCGAATTCATCCTTCATGAGAACAGGTTCTCATTAACTTGAGATTTAAATACATTTTTTTTATCATCAAAGATTTAATATAAATTTTTCAATGATAAGACAACATTTTGCTCTTTGGAAAATAAATACCTGGTTAGTAAGTTTTACCAAATATGTAAAAATTATTGAGAAAATAAAATTTTAAATTATATTATAATAATAATAGTTTATAAAAAATTCAACTTTTATTAAAACTGAAATAAATATTACGGTTAGTTATGTAAATATGTGGCATTCATAAAGGCCCGTATTTTTCTCTATCAAGATATCTAACGTTGTCTCGATTCTTATAAAAATGAGCTCAGAGGCACAATATTTAATTTTTTTTAAATATAAATTTTAAAATAGAATTTTATTTATGTAGATTTCAAAATTCACTGGGAGTAAAAATGTTTAACAGTAGTTATAAAAATTATTTTCCAGGATTTTCTCATAAAAATCTTATGAATGAAGAGATTTTTTGAATATTTATTCTTCAATCATTTCTTCCCACTGACTCGAAATAATATTAACAATAATATTGATACGAAAGTAATCATAAAATAAATATGCGATTTATCTCACATATACATTCGAGATACAAGAGTATGAATAAAGCTGAAAGCATTAAATAAAAAAAAAGAGACTTATCCTTCATTTCCCCCCCTCTCTCTCTCTCTTTCTGTTTAGCCTCCTGAACTATCGCAAGATATTACTTCAGAGGACGAATGGGGATAATTGTATGTATGAATGTGAATGAAGTGTAGTGTTGTACAATCTCAGGTCGGCCATTCCTGAGAAGTGTGGTTAATTGAAACTCAACCACTAAAGAACACAGGTATTCACGATTTTGTATTCAATTTCGTATGAAAGTACCTTTCGTAGGATTTGAACCTTAGAACTCTCGACTTCGAAATCAGCTAATTTGCGATGTCACGTTAACCATTAGACCAGCCCGGTGGGCTCTTTCATTTCCCCCAGACTAGCGTTTCTCAATTTGTGGTTCGCGGTCGTATGAAATTGATAAGAAACGCGAAATTAGCTTAAAACTTTACACGTAAACAATAAAAAAATAATTTTATAAGAAAACAAAATTTTTTGTTTTAAACATTTTAGTTAAATTTATAAGTACACGTGTAAAGAAGATAAATTAAAGAGATGGTTACGTTTCTCCATACGTGAATCTATCTATGTTTGAAACATACAAAAGCAAATTATTTTCAAGTGTTCCTAAATTTAGTTTTTAGTACAAACATATATGAAAAATCCTTTTCACAAAGGCAATACTTTTTAGCGTAGGGATTGATATTTTTAATGTTACTGTAACTAAATTTCTATATTCACTTCGACGACCAAGCCAAGACGTATCTAAATCTTCAGATGTGAATTGTTTTATCGGCAGATATTTCAATGAGCTGGTCATGATTCTCAATACGTAACCTGCATTTCACTAAATAGAAACAGTCCCCATCTCTTCGAAAATCATTTTTATCTTTCGGAAAATACTGAATTTTTAGTTCACGCAAATGCATCTTCATGCTATCTGAACTGCGGTGAATAATAGTGTCTTCTTCATCCAAATTTTGTTCCAATATAATCGTACGTGAGTAGAAACATCAAAATGTTAGCTTTGAAGTCGAATAATCCAGATATCAAGCTTTTTACTTCCTTGTACGAATAATGGAAGTAATTATGATTACGAAAAATTTTTGGTTCTCAGATTTCAACGGAATTATGCATTTTTATCATCCCTGAATCCGTTTTGACTAGTTTTGGCGTGACGGCTGTACGCACGTATGTATCTCGCTTAACTAAAAAACGATTAGCCGAAGGATGTTAAAATTTTGGATTTAGGACTGTTGTATCATCTAGTTGTGCACTTTCCCTTTTGATTGCAATCGACTGAACCAAAAGTTTTCACAAAAAGTCCAATAAATATGATTTTTTACTATTTCTTAGCTGCAGTAATAAGCCCTCATTGAGAGCTTTTCAACGATGTGTTTTTCAACGAGCTTTTCATAATGTTACTTATTTTGATTGGTTCCAGAGTTATAGCTAAATAAAATTTAAATTAATGAAATATGAAGTATTTGAATCTTTCAAGGATAAAGCACATCGGTTTGAATCCGACTTCATCTCCTTTTTTTTAACTTTATTTTTAATTGAAATATATATTCGTCTTTCTGTTTACCCCCCCCCCCCCGGGACCAACGCCAGATATTTCATCAGAGGATATGGAGATGAATGATTTGTAGCGTGTATGAAAATGCCATGCCTGATCGGGATTTGAACCCGGGAGCTCCAAATGAAAGGTCTGGACGCTACCACTCGCGCCACGGAGGCCGGCAATTTAAATGTATTGATTTATTAATAATTATTAATCTCTGATAATAAAAACATATGATTAATAATAATTCAATAATAAAAATAAAAAAATGTGAAAAAATGTTAGAAGTTATTCATGAAATAAAATGTTATGTACTTTTCATTTAAAAAAAAAGAAAAAAAAAAGGATATATACAGAGTGTATCAAAACTGCACGGCAATCTCTCGGAAACGGATTCTATATCTAAAAATAAGAAAAAAGTT
>JAAAKQ030259810.1:0-10782 GCA_010016005.3 Zanna intricata | reverse complement strand
TATTTTTATTATTATTAATAATTTTTATTACAATAGATTATAATAAAAATTTATTGTATTAAATTTATAATTTTTTTAAATTGTATTTTATATTTAGTGACAATTCATCGAGGAAATATATTTCATTATTGAAATGTTATAACTGTAAAGTACATTACCCACATGTTTTGGAGAGACCGATACTCGAAAGTACATTTAACCGAAACGTTCCTCATTATTATTAGAATTCCTACAGTAAATTTAGAAATGAATAATACTTTCAAAATGTAAAAAACAAAGGTACAAACAAGATGATAGTTAAAACCGGTTTACAAATTAAAAAGAAAGTAAGATTAATCTATTTACGATCTGTATAGTAAACTAACTATCTGTATTTAAAACTAACGATTCATTAACCACCTAATTAAACATTAACATCATCCTATTTAAATAAATGTATTTATGAATTTCGTTCATTAATGGATGCTATTTTCGACCAAATCAAGCATTCATCACATCTGTTGTAAGTTTTTATAAATTAGCTCCTTGCATCATGCTCTTTTCTTAATAACAAAGCTTCTCCTTTTTTATAAAAAATATATATAAATATATATGTATATGATAGACCTATATCATATGTATATGTATGTAATATGTATATTATATGCACAGATATCATATATATATATATATATATAATGATGTACTTAAGCAGCGTACAATTGTACTACGCACAATTATAATAATAATAGTACTATGTACATTTTTCTTTCCTTTTTTCTCTACACCCCTGGGCCGGACCTCCAATAAAGTATAGCTCAGCCCAGGGGCGTGTCCTTGTCTGAAAGGCAAGCCTCCCCACCCTCCAGCTGTATGTGTTTGGTATGGCAGGTCAGCCCGCCCCCGGTCTCGGATCTTCATTTTTTGTTCTGCATTAGCCTCAAACGTCAGTCAGAGAACCCGGACCCAGAAAAGAATATCCAGAGCTCTCCACCTCAGTCGGGTCACGGTTTTCACTCACTCCCTTTTCTTTTTTTTTTTCTATTTATTTGTCCCATGAGTCCGCGAGGTCTATTATGGAGTAGGCGAGACGACCCTCACTACTGGGGCTATCCACCTCGCCGACTCCAGGACTCGTCGTGATCTATAGACAACATTTAAAAGGCTCAGAAGGCCCTCCTGCGTCCCTCTTCGTCCTTAGCCGTCAGTATATCTCTGGCTAGTTTATTAATTGCCAGCCAATGACTCTCAGAACATGGTACATAGTCCACAAGATTATCAGGTGTCAGATCACGCGCACCAGCCTGCAGGCGGACTTCGTCCCATTCTGGGCACCATAGTAAGGTGTGTTTTACCGGGTCCTCAAGGTGGCAATACATGCAATTGGATGATGTTCTTCTGCCCATGCAGTTTAAATACGCCTTGGAAATTCCGTATCCACTGAGAACCTATGATAAATGAAAATTTATTTCTCTATGCGTTCTGTTAGTACTATGTTACTGTACTCTTAGTACTACGTTAGTTCTGTTAGCACTTCGTACTTTTTTTTTTTTTATTTGTTTAACCTACGGAACCACAATTAAGTATATCTTCGGAGGGATGAGATAAATGAATTGTAGCGTGTGTGAAAAATGCCATGCCTCACCGGGATTTGAATCCGGGACCTCCGGATGAAAGGCCGAGACGCTACCACTTGCCCACGGAGGCCGGCTAGTACTACATACTATTATAATAATGCTTACGTTGCGTACAACTGTACGCTTCGTAAGTATTATAAAAATTAAAAAATATTAATAAATATTTATATATTTAGAATTAATCCTCATCTAACAGGTGTTTTTTTTTTCTTGAGCACTAGACTGGCTCATTCCTCAAACATCACCACCATTACGGAACTTGATAAGTTCAAAAATACTTCTAGCCATTGGAATAAGTTAAATATAATCAAATTATTGTTTTATTTGAAAACAAGAAAGAAATTGTATTTCATCAAAAACTGTTAATAAATAACAAAGTTATTTTATTTATATGTTGGAAAAATAAAACAATTATTTTTTTATTGATTGTCTGCTTTAATAATCAATGCCAGATCGTCAATACCCGAATAGTAAAGTTGCAAGAACATAGATCTTATATCTCCTCTCTCTCAGTACGTATTTAGCTATCTGTCAGATCTGGTTCATTTTTATCCTTAATTTTAAGGCAAGTTTATGCAGAAATCCAGTATACAAATTCATGTACCTTGTTCCTCAGAAGGAATCGAAGATGGTTTTTGTATGATTAAAGGTCTGCTTTATCAGTTAATAATGTAAAAAAGTAGCCAATGCTTACAATCAGGAAATTGATTTCTTTCAGTTCAATTAAAACAAATTTAAAAGTAAAATTAAATAAGTAAAATGCCCGTTGCCCATAGACAATATGCCCTTTCTCTTTAATAATTTATGAAATATATGATTCAGTAAAATGCCAATTGCACATAAGTAACATTCCTTTTATTCTTGATAATTTATCGAATTCTTGATTCTATACTTAGAAATCCTGTAATATCGTTGTGTGTTTTTCCAAATGTTTTAAATTGTTTCATGTGCCACGGGGCTCCGTGGCACGAGTGGTAGCGTCTCCGCCTTTCATCCGGAGTTCCCGGGTTTGAATCCCGGTCAGGCATGACGTTTTTCACACATGCTACAATTCATTCAGGTCATTCTCTGAAGATATACCTAACTGTGATTCCAGAAGTAAAAAAAAAAAAAAAAAAAAAAAATTGTTTCATGTGCTTTTCATTACTTTTCGAAAATTCTATGTGTTTATTGATATTGTCTATGTTTATTCATACAACTTATTTATTCAAATAAATAATTATTGTTAAATAAACCCAAAAAATACTTAATGAGACAGTAATCCGAATCATTGTTATAAAATATAAGCATCCGCATAAAAATACTATGCTATAACAGTTTTAAAAACTATTTTAAACACCATCTCGCCTATTCATTCCAATTCAAAAATTAATTCAACAAAGTATTTTTTTACACAAAAATAGGTTTTAGTTAAAAACAAATTACTCCTTCAGAATTACTATAAACTAAATTTACGTAAGAGTATTAATTTTTGAATAAGTGATTTTTAAGCTAACGGCACAGTTCAAGCAAGCATGATGTTAAAGTTGATTGATTTTAAATTGCAATATTAACTGGAACACGACCATGGTCCAATTCATTATGCGAGAATACGGGAGTGCAGAAAAGGGACAGAAAAGGGATAGATAGCACGAGGGGAAAACTGCAAGCACGTTACTACTACTACTAGTATTATTAGAATTGCCTACCCTACTCTACCAGTTTTTCCCTACCTTATTTTAAAATACCAATTAACCACCCGCCCCTATATATTTCTAATAATGTAGCGATGCTCACAGCCCCGTATTCAGTTTTTTTTATTTTTTATTTTTTTTTATCTGCCACAGGTAATCCTTCGCTAAGCTGATTAACAAAATAGAATTGTCTGATTTTATCGACCACAACGTCAATTTAACATCATTTGTTAATACACTTTGTTTAAATTTGTTGGTCTAATTCCTGAACAATTCTTAGATTACATTTTTTTTTTTTTTTTTTTTTTTTAAGAAAAACAATTTAAGCGATTTTTTTTTGTTATCCCTGTTCTTTAATAATACTCTTTTTTCAATTTCAATTTTTTTTATGAATAAATTTTACTGTTTAATTAATTCCTTTTTAGTTAGTTTGATATTAAAAATGTTGTTGTTAAATTATTAACTAAAAATTTAAATTTTAAAACGGTCACTCAATTATTCCTTCACTAATTTCATTCCTTTGATTTAATCGTCTTTTTTTTATGAAAAGGTTTAGGTAATCATTTTTTTTTTAAATATTCGTTTAATATTTACCTAAAAGTAGTGGTATTGAGACATAATTAAATATCTTATGCATTTTGCCTGCAATAAGAATTCATCTTTGACTGACGTTTGGTCACTCTTTGAAAGATGTCACGTGGGCGTTTATTAAAATTAAAATTGTAATAATTTATTGTAATTTTAAGATGAATGTGAACTTTGCTTTTATGTAGATGAAAAACAATATTTAAATTGTTTCAAAATGAGTAAATATCTAACAAGTTTTACAGTCATTCCAATTAGAAAGCTGTTACTGAATTTTCATATCCTAAATCTGTTTATACATTTCCTTGAATTAAAAACGTCCGAAAATATCAAAAAATGGTTATAAATCATATATTTATGCAAAAATCATTAGGTTCTCTTATTTAAGACGAGTATATTTTTAACCATTTTTTTTTCTTTTTTTTTTTTTTTTCACCGCTCTCCGCCTCCCCAAGACCGGACCCACAATTAAACATTACTCAGCCTCGGGGAGATGCCTTTGGGTTCTGAGGATCAATAGTTCCCGTGCATCATCATCGCCACCCATCCGAGCAAGCT
Source organism: Zanna intricata (assembly GCA_010016005.3). NCBI lineage: Eukaryota > Metazoa > Arthropoda > Insecta > Hemiptera > Fulgoridae > Zanna > Zanna intricata. Next base: position 6,350 of record JAAAKQ030259810.1, on the reverse strand, counting down.
TGGACAAATGAGACGACTTAGCAGAAGGCTATCCGTCACCCCTTCCCCTTCAAGTCTGGTTCTTCACCATACTATTGTGGACTTCGTCTGTTGTCTATTTTCTTCGTTCTTCAATTCTACAACAATCATTCACTCATTCATATTTCTTCATCCACACCACACTGGTTTTTTTCTTTAACCTACCTCAAAAAATGAGTTTCTCAATTTACTTGTAGAGAGATTTTTTAACGTATATTCAAAGCTTATGTTTTTCCAAAAACATCAATTTTGATATGTTGAAGGACTATTTTTTTCTGAGACGAGTTCAAACGTTGGATTCAATAAGTTGTTTCACTGCAGAAATGGATATATTAATTACTTTAAACCATATGTTTCGGTCTTTCTTAAGGCTATGACGCATATTAGGGACCAGATAGAGTTGATTTCTTTATAAATAGTAATATTCGGTAAGCACCCTCTTAATAAATAACGTTAATACTTCACTCGTAAGGTTAAATTTCATCTGCTTTTTTTGCGAGCTTGGTAAACTGATAAACAATCATATATTTTCCTCAATGAATAAAAGAACAGGAAAACAGTTCACGCTTTACTTTTACTAGGTAGCCTCGTATGAGATGGATGTTATTCTTAAACTTTGCTGTGGGGGGGGGTTACGGAATTGACTTGTAACTCGTATCAAGTACTATTCAACCGTTAGAGTTTGGAGGTTAAAATATACATATACAAAGATATTCAGTATAGTTTCATCCAGATAATTTCAAAGAAACTACAAAAAAGATTTTTGAAACAAAAAATTATTTGATCTGCATGAACGATTCATTTATATTTTTTTTTTTCTGTTCAATCAGGTTGTTAGGTTTTGTTCAAACAGGTATCATGTTGTTGTTGCCGGCCTCCGTGACGGAGTGGTAGCGTCTCTGCCTTTCATCCGGAGGTCCCGGGTTCGAATCCCGGTCAGACATGGAATTTTTCACATACGCTACAAATTCATTCATCTCATCCTCTGAAGAAATACTTAATTGTGGTTCCGGAGGTTAAACAAAACAAAAAAAAAAGTATCAGGTTGTTATATAATAATGTCTTTCAGGAGATATTTTAGGTTAATGTTAATGGAAAACAGCGTTAACAATATTATAATTTAAAAAGCAAATTGAAAAATTATTTTCATTACGATTTTTATACGATTTTCTTTGTATTACGAATATTAAATACGTATATATTTGTATTTTACCAACCCTTAGCTCATGAATGCATTTTCATAGCTTTTCTGCATTCCTTTTTTTTTTTTTTATCAAAAAGCAGGAGTCTCATATTTTACTCTACAACTTTTTTTTAATACGAATAGAGTTTTTGTATGCTTAGCTTTATTTAAATGTAACTGGAATGTTGAATATAATCTAAAAAATAGTTTTTTTCTTGATTTTTAATTCTTTAAATTTGAAGTTTTTGAAGTAGGTACTAATTTCGAAGGTAATAATCGGTAGTTCTTTATTTTAATTTCGTCCTTTAAAATATAAAAAGTTAAAGATGAATTGAAAGAAGATAATTTTTTTTAATTTAATAATTTTTAAATAATGATTTAATGCATTACAATGAAAACTTGAATTAAAACCTCTTTGTTTGAAAAATATTAGACTATATTTGTCGTAATACTTCATAAATTATAAAAAAAGTTAATAGATTATTCCCTTGTAGATTATTTTACCTTTGTATACACACACGGTTCGATTTGTATGCCTTTGGAGCAAGGGGAATAGAAATATATCTCATTAATACCGGTGTACTAGTATGGCTGAACAAAAGTATCGTTGCAGATTATTTAAAGCATGTAAACTGCTGCAAATAATTATTGTTATGTCTGTACACGTATACAGCTGACATGAAAGCAATATATTCTTAAACAACCTACTGCATTATGGATTGCTTCCTCTTGTTTTCTTCTCTTTTTCTCTCTTTCATTGCGTCTCTCTTCGAGAATCCTACTCGGTCTCTCTCTTTTATGCTGTTTCTGCTGTGCTTTGTAGATTTCCGTACTTATATGTACAGTTGTGTATTTATTCAAGTGTAGGTGGAGAGCAAAACTTTACAGTTACAGTCGATCAAGTAGTTGTAGTCTACTGAAGCAAAAGCAAAACCGGCGCGATAGCGCCGAATAAAGAGGACAGCCATAATCCTGGCATTTAGCATAATCTAGAGCAGGCATTGTGCAACACAGCAAACAATGAGCTCCCCTGAAAGCGTCTCTGAATTATTCATAACAACTCTGTTTTGACTTGTGTTCATCCCGATTCATCCATCCGTCTCTAGCGTCCTAGAAGGGGAATGAAACGGCGTAACTCAGAACAGAAATGAAGCACTGTGAAAGTGCACATGGAGATTTAACCTTTCATAGTTCACAGAACGTTCCACATTCATTCTGCTTATGCATTTATCTTCCAAACATTATAAATCAGATAAATAAACATACAACACATTTAAAACACGTGTACAATCAGTCACAAAAACAACAACCAGAAATGAGTGAAACAGAACGAAGAGTATTTAAATAAGGGCAATTTATTGTATATATTTTTTTGTTATGAAACATATGGTCAACTATACAGTTTAATTGTTTACAATTAAACAAGTAGAAATTTAGTAAAAATAAATATGTTAGAAAAATACGAGTGCTTGTTGTGTGTAATAGATTATAAATGAACAACAATCTTTGAGTTTTTATAAGTATCATTTATACTTATATAGATGAACCGAAGTTAATTAGAAGTTTAGTATTAAGATGAAATAAGATAAAGTTAAAATCCATACTATTTTCATAAATCTCTGAGATTTCGTAACAACGAAATGAAATGAATCAGAGGGTTTATATCTTTTGGACAATATTTGAAAACATAGATATCAAACGCATGATATTCTGTCGGCTACGCTATATTTGATGCATAAATTTTGATGACTTAACTATTCCAATACAGTCTTTTAGTTCTAATAAAAAAAAAAATTAATTTGGTAAGATGAGCCATGAAAAATTAGATTTTTAGTTGTTAAGTAATGATGACAACATATAAAGACAGTCAGCTTTAATAGTCGAGCCAAATTTAAAAATTGGTAGCAGGGCTTTTCGTTGAGTAAATATATTTTAATTGTCTGAACATTGTGTTTTATTATGAAAATTCAGTTAATGCAATACCATTCAAATAAAGGTTGATAGTCATAAATACCAATAATATCCGTAATATATTAAAAAAAGTACTCTCTCAAAATATATTATATATATATATATATATATATAGTACATATAATATCTGTGATTATGTGCGCGCGCGTGCGCGTGCAGATGTAGGTAGAAACTAAGAAGTATACAACAGAAATATTAAGTCTGAAACAGCAGATCGGTAGAGACATTTGGAAAATATTGAATAAATGATATAAGGGTATTAAAGGTTTTTTTTTTTTAAGATGAAATGTAGGTTTTATCAGAAATTATTCTCCTTTTTTTTTCTGGGGATGAAGAAATGCCATTTATGCACGCCACCACGGGTGTGTCGGGGGCTCAGACCCAGAACGCTCTCCGTCCTGCGCTAGCTAACAGGCTCTGCAAAGATAGGCTTAATATGACCTGCCCCATACCGACTAAACCTACCTCACCGGAAATTCTACTCCGCCCTGAGACCGGACCCGCAATTAAGCATAACTTAGTCTCGGAGGAATATGTCCGACTTACTTTCGGATCTCTTCTACTTGTACTTCTTTTCTTCTGGTGTTCTTCCATTAATAAAGATCCCACTCACTCACACAGCTATTCTGTCATTCACTCTCCCTCCTCACATACACACTATTTTTTAAAAATTATTCTCTAGCAAGAAAAAACGGAGTTCAAAAAAAGATTTATAGATGAGATTTGGAGAAAATGGATCAATCTTCTAGTGGAATGGAACTGAGACCAGTAATTTTAAAAGCCTAAGTCAATACTTATCTCCAGCTGCCAAGCAGTTAAATTGTAATTGTTCACAATCCGATTAGAAAACTTTGGCCTGAGATGTCTAGAACAAATATATGAGAAAAAAAGAGGTTTAGAAAAAAACACGGATATTTGGTTGACATACATATTTGGTCGGCTACATGTTGAATTTTTTTCACATTCAAATATAAAGAAGAATTACGTTCTTACCGGATTGTATTTATTTATTTTATTTTTTAATTTAATTTACATAACTATCCTTCAGACCTAAGTCTGTCAACGGATATACTACACTTAATGAAATACATGTTTGAACAAGTTAATACAATAACCAATTTGTAAACAATTGTCATAAAAATGTAATTATTACAAACTTAATAACTAACAAATGAAATTTAGTACAGCATGTAAACTTAACTTCTACAGCTTAACAACTATACTACAATCAACAACTAAGTCTTTATTCAATTAAAAAATAATTAACTAATAAACAATGTATAACAATATTAAAAATAGATTACATTAGAATAATAGCTTAAAAACTTTTTATTGTCTGGACTGCCAGTATGTGCTTAATATACATCCTGTAATATTACGTTAGTTATTATTATGATAAATTTAATGCCCAATCGATGAGACATTTTTTAAAATCATTTTTGTCATATTTTCATTAAAATAATCCTGTAAAGCATTAAGTAATGCGGGGACCATGTATTTTTTTAAGCGTTTACCATATGTATTATTATATATATATATATATGTAATATAATTAGACGCTCTTAAATTGTAACCAGTATTTACATTTAATCTATACTCGCTATTATAAAAGTTCTTAAAAATAATTAAAAATTTAAAAACCCCTCTTGTTGATAAGTACCTTGTCAGATTATATAAACTGGCGTCGTTAATGTTATCGAATTCATGACGAATTCATGTCTTTGAGAACTCATTTTAACTCATATTATATCAAAACGAACTAACTTAATTCGTTTTGTATTCAGTTAGTTTTATTTATGAGATAATCTGCGGCCGATCCCCACGCTGTTAACCCGTATTAATCCTTTGTAATGCTACATGTGAATGGTAATGTTTTAACTTGCTTTCACATTAGGAGGAGATTTTAATTCGATCTGCATGTATTTGTTTAAGATGGTAACATGCTGAAACTGCCAGACGGCCGAACTTACAATATTAACGTATGTTTTGCTCCTTATCAACTAATTTCTAATACTTTCTTTATAAATAACGTCACTAGTAGTCCCGATATAACTCTTTTTCGGTAATAAAGTAAGAAGGATCATTTATAAAAGAAGAAGGAGAATTTATTTATAAAAGAAGAATTTATAAAGGAAATTAAATTTCTACAAAGGTGATTCATTTTAAGATGGTTTTCTTTATTTTCAACTTGGACTCATACACAGTATTGGACTGCTGAAGTGAAAACATACATATATATATATATATATATACATACATATATATAACATACGTATATACATATGTCATGATAACACTTTATTATTAAAAGTATTTTCATTGAAAATCAAAGAAATTTAGCTGAAAAACTTACGTTAACATGGGTAAATTGATAAAAGGAAAACTTTTTGGATAGCTTCGATAGGAAAACTTTTTGTTTAGTAAGAATTGGTGTTAATGAAACATACATATTACTCCAATCAAGAGACCCTTAGATATAAATTCTGTCTCTTTACGAGGATGAGATGAACGAATTGTAGCGTGTGTGAAAAATGCCATGCCTGACCGGGATTCGAACCAGGAACCTTCCGGATGAAAAGCCGAGAACCTTGTTATTGTTATTATTGAACTATTATAAATTTTTTAAAGTTTTTTAACAATCAGATGTGTTAATAATTATTAATGAATCAATATATTTAAATTTAAAAAAAATTAAAAAAGGAAATAAAATCTCATTTGAACGAATGTGCCTTCTCCTTGTAAGATCCAAATATTTCATTAATTAAAATTTTATGTGGCTACATCTATGAAACTGTGAAATGAAAACAAGCACCACTCATGATATATCGTTGAAAATATCTCAATGAGGGCTTATTATTGAAGTTAAGAAAAGTTGCATCTAGTTGCATCATTAAGATAAGTTGCGTAAGATGCAACTGCCGACTAACTGTGCGTCATATCTTGATAGATTGCATATGTTGTTATACGGCCTTACGTCACAAATTTAAATTAGCTGGAAACTTTCGCCGCATCCTAGGCAATGATAAGCATGCGGTGGATTAGGTACTCGTAAGAGGCCCTTTACATCCCTCATGGATTCTGTTGAATATTTTATGTTTTAAATATATATATATATATATATATACAGAGTGTATCAAAACTGCACGGCAATCTCTCGGAAACGGATTCTATATCTAAA
>JAAAKQ030259754.1:5447-25985 GCA_010016005.3 Zanna intricata | reverse complement strand
ATTGAATAATTGTTTCCACTTCCTTTTTTCTTAATCTTTTTAAAACCAAATAAAAATCAAAAATCTAAACTAAATTATACATAAAGTTTTTACCCATCACAGGAGCTTTAATAAGTTGTTCAGCTGAAACAAGAAAGACATATTTAAAGAATTTGGTCATTTTAATTTCAGAAGAATTGTAAAAAATTTAAGGTAAAATAAAAGGACAGATATATAATTACAGTAATAACAAAAGTGAATAACATATTCATGGTTCACAGCTGTTAGTAGTAAAAGTAGTTACTATCACCTTTACTAAACTGTCAATAAACTATGGTTAAATCTGAATATTGTTCTGTCAAGTTCAGTTCAGGTTGCAATTTCAATATAGATTGTTGGGTTAGATTCAATGATACTGTAGTATAGTGTTTAGATGATCTAATAAATCCAGTCACTTTTTCTGTTTACAAATCTAAATTTAAGATGATTGAGGTATATAGAAAGAAAGAACAATCAGTCATCTGAAAAGTGTGTTTTAATACAAATTTTTTTTGTCTAGCACAGCTCATTTGATGTTCATCCTTGGATGGCTTTTTATATACTATATATCAAAGTAAAATCTGTTAATAACAAATATTTCCCCCATATCATGAATTTTAATAAAAAAATTATATTACTTTTGTAATAACAGAGCCTGTTAAACATAGAATTGGACTGGAAATTGCTTGTGAAAACTTTTTGTCAACTGTACATCATTACACAAAAAGTTTTTTTTTTTCTATATTTAATGTGTTAAAGTACATACATGCATTTTGTTTTAATATTCCATTTATTGAAAATTTAAATTGTACACTATGAACAAAGAATAATCACTTTAGATTTTTAAGTTAACAATTGTTTCCTATGCTTTTAATTACATATATATTTTCATTATTTAACATTTATAAGTGGAATGTAATTGTATGTAGTTATTAATCACTTTAGCTAACAAGAGAATAATTAAAACAGCTTGTCAATTATTGTGACTGAAATAACAACTATTGTAATCATTCTTATTATCATGTAAATTATGTCTAAACACTTCACATATGATTAGCCACTCTCAAAATTAAAATGACAAAGATGAAAGCAACTCTGATGACATATCTGTATATAGTGATATTACAATAGAGAACCAAATTGCATACAAATAAAATCCTTTAATGTAGTATTGTCAACTTTCTAGATTTGATCTATTTCCTGAAACAAAAATAAAAATCGGATTAAAAAAAGAATTATTATTAATAAATAAACTAAAATTCATTAAAATGCAAGTAGATATTGTATTTAAAAAATAATATAACAATTAATTATATAATATTAATTAGTAAATAAAAAAATATAAATTAGACTGATCAGTGTGTGGTCTGCATAATAATGGTGTATGACTAGTTTTATATTCTTGTTAACAGGACTCTTTTTAGAACATAACTTTTTTTTTATTAATTAACTTCTTCATTCCTTTATTCAGCAAAGTTGCAAAAAAAATAATATTTTTGGTTTGTAAAGTTCTGGTTTTAAAGAGCAGTTTGACAAACCATTTATTTTTTTTAACCAGTTTTTTGTAAATTATGATTTTTTTTAGACCTATTTATTCAAGTGTATCAAGGAATGGTAAACTATATTTGCTTCAAGCTGAGCTTTTGTTTCTTTAAGCATTGTTATTATTTTTTTCTTTTATGCACATTTCCTCTACTAATTACAGGATTCAATTTTTTTTGTTAAATTAAATCCTTATGTAATAACGTTAGAATATTTAAAATGTATTTGGAAATTAGAAAATGTAGTTGTGATTATGCATGTCAATTATTTTAAATCATATCCATTTCCTATAACTACTGCTGATGTTATGATATGTTATCTTTCTTAAATTATTGTTTTCAGTGTATTACTGTGCAGTGTTATTTTTGTTTATAAAATGATATGCATTTTATTTGTTTTTATTATTGTTTAGTTCAAATTGTTTTTTATTTATTTATTTATTTACGTGCCATGTTTTCTTGATCATAAGATACTTCAGTATCATTAAGTAGTTAAAATTTAAAATAACTTTAAATGTAAGGATATTTTTCCTTTTATAGTAAATGATTTTAAAAAGCTATTTCCTCCCTTACAAAAAACAAAAATTAAATAAATCGATTGGTTAGTTTGATTTTATTATTATGTACATTACTATTTTAAATTTTGTTCAAGCTTTTTGTATTTATTACACATAGTGTTTTATAAGATATACTTATGTTACTATATTTAATCTCTGTGTCTGTAGTTTTCATTAGTGAATTTTTCCAATCATTTGGAAAGAACATTTATAAAGTATTACTATATGTAGTGTAATTTAAATGTAATCTTTCATAGCAGCTCTTATTTTTATACTACTAGTTCAGGATAGTTTGAATTAAAACAGTTTAGTAGTACATACATGTATATATATATATATATGTATATAAAACCAGAGTTAAATCGTTTAAGTTCTTTATTAAGTACTCAACAAAACCTTTTGATGAGAGTTTAGCAGTAAATTAAATTACCAGTTAAGTTTGTCTCAAAAAATATAAATTATGAGTGCTATCATTATTATACTAAAACTAAAAACTCTTTCTGTAGCTGAGGTAACTTGCAGATCATCAACTGGTTCTTGTTTCTAGTTATTAAAGTTATGCATCAAATAATTTCAGATCATGCTAATTCATAGTTTTTTTTATATTTGTTAATTGTCTCCAGTCCTAGATTGTTGTCTTGAGGTTAATTTTTTTGGCCGAACATTAACATGGCTATTAAACATGGCCACATCTTTCTATACAGATGTGCCCATGCTTAAGTACTACAGGAAAATTTTTTTAGTTTCAAAAACTAAAATAATTTAATAAATAAATTAGTATTGGTACCAGATTTTTCACATATTTCATATCTTGTATAGAAATACTCTGATAGAGCTCTAAAAAACTTTCTAGAATGCTACTGGGAGCTGCTTCTCTTTGACAACTCCAGCTTAGTTATTGGCTGTGTATTGGCTTTCCACTGCACCATCCTCTATAGCATTGTTTCATGCTTTATTGATTGGTGATAATCAATTTTTAATATGGTATTAGATTCCAGCATATGTTATTATCACTCTGCAATTAAAAATTACTTTTATTATAGAACATTTCATAATTTAATATAACTCAGGTCCTTAAATCAAAACAGCTAAATGTTAAAATAACCGATAAGTACAGGACAGGAGAGTGAACAGTGCAAGTATACTGAGATCACAAAACCTTACAACCAGTATTCAGTTCATCACACAATGTGGGATAGCAATAGCTGTAGTTGTGACTTTTTTTTTAAAACATTAAGCTTGGTTTTTCCAATCATTGCTTTGAGCCCACATTAGTACTCCATGTTATAACAAAGACCAAAAGTGATCATAGTAAAGATAAGGCGATCTATTGAAACTCTGTAGTATTAAGTAGATCTACTTAAGTAACTTTTCTTTTAGAAAGTAATGTAATTTGTAAAATACAATTTAGGATCCAAGTAGAAGCCCAAACATTTTATAGTTTTATCTTACTCACTGGTAATGAGTGTTTAAACAAAAAAATAGTCGACCTGCTTTTGTTATTGAATATAAACTCATTTGTCTCATATCAGATAAAAACAGTACTAACACCTGCTTTTGACCTACCTTAAAGCAAATTAAGTTATTGTCAGGTTAGGCTTCTGTAATGTGAGATAGTCATAATTTTAATTATCACTTAAAAAAGTGACCATCGTCACCCATAGAAGACCATGAAATGCAGCCAAACAATTTACTTAAATCATTATTGGGCACTAGTATAATGTTTTTCTCGAAGTTACTATATGCAGCATCTGTTGATTCAGACCAATCTTACTGCTGATTTAACCTCCTATTTTCAGTTAAAATTAGTGAACAGAAACAAGGTGGTTAAAAAAGTTTCTTTGTTATTTTCTGTAAGAAATGTCTTCTGATTATGAAAATGTGGTATATAAATAAATGTATTTAGTTTTGCCTGTATTAACACATTATGCTTGTATATTTGTGCATGTGTGTTTTGTTGGTCCATGTTGTACCAGGTTGGTACGAGAAGAGGGTGTAGCATCTTCCAACTCCTCGGAACCTCGTCACCTCGTCAAATACTGCTGGCCACGTCTCCTCTTCCAAACCGTACCTGTCAGTTCCAAAAATTCCTTTATCCATCCATGACTAATCCTGAATAAAGCTGGTGAGTTACTGTTCTTAAATGTATAGGTGTAAGTGAGCTCTTCTATCAATGTTTAATTTTATTAATTATAGCAAGGACTTCCTCAAATAATAAAACTGTTAAGTTACACTTTTTTTTTTTTTTGATTGATGAATTAATTCATCGCAGTTGTACACAAAGTAACTTGTACATGGGAATATGAAGATGAAAATTTGTAGTGTATGAAAAATGCCGTAACTGACTGGGATTCGAACTTGGAACCTCCAGATGAAAGGCTGAGATGTTACCATTGTCCTATGGAGATCGGCACTTATTGTTAAGGAACTATTTATAACACCATCACGTTTTCATTAATTTTAAATTTTAACTAAAAAAATAAAAGTTTTGAGGATCGAGTGCTGAATATGAAATTTTAGTTTGGGGTGAAACATGTGCAGGGTAAAATTGAAAAATTTTAATTATTACCATAGTACCACCAGAAGTGCTCTGAAAAATAAAGAATAGAAAGAAACTTTAATAATTTTATGATATGACTTCAATCTCAGTTTTTCTGTAAGTGTCAGAAGCCATGGTGTCTTAAACAAACCAAGAAAAGAATTCAATCAGCAGAAATGTGCTATTTATGATATGTTGTAGAATACAGGTTAATACTAGAATTACAATGAATTTAAAATGTTTTTAATATATGACTAAAAGGGATTAAAAGTTATAAGGAAAATTGAGCAGATTACGTGAAAAGGAAGAATGATTGAGAATACTTGTCTGTTTTATTAATTTAAGGCAATCAAAAAAAGAGGTTTAGGTTTATTCAACTAAGTATTGGAAGTTAGCGTCTATAGTCATCCTAAAACATGAAGGAAATAATATATACTATTATTCAATGCATTATCTGTAACTAGTTATAGTGGTTGCACTATTTTTATATCATATGGAAATGATAGGGGTTAGTATTATATTTTTAATGCCTCAAGTTTCTTGGTCTTAATGAAAGCAGTAATGAAAATTTTGGATATTACGAAAAAATAAGAAATTAACTTGCAAACCTGTATTTTCTATTTTCAATTTATGGGCTTCTAATTTTGATTTAGTTTCCTTTTTATGGTTATAGAAACAAATTGATTTTGAAATTTTGTATAACATGGGAAAAATTGTTCAGTGTGTTTAATGGTAATATAATATTATTGAGAAAAAAAATGTAAACACGTACTTAATATTTTCATTATTTCTTTTTATCAAGATTTATATGAAGTTATTTTCACAAAATTTTATTTCTTCCTGAAATAAATGTTATCTTAGTATGTAATTTAAAAAAAAAAAGACTGGATGCATAATTAATTAAACACTCACTAATAAAGTTTTGCTTCACATATACATATCTACGAAAGTTTCTCTTTGGTATTTATTTTTAAATTTATTTAAAGATAAATGATTTATTATTTACTTGTAATATATTGTTATTTTACAGTCCTAGGTCAGCCTCCGGATCTGGCAGCGAAGAAGAATTGCCTGTACAGGGTCCCCTTCCTTATGAACCTGATGATGCACCGTGGAAGAGGTCGGATTCTGGAATTAGGAAGTTGTAAGTTTTTCATTTCTGTTCTACTGTACTATTAACTTGCTTTTAGTATTTTTTTATGCTACTTTTCCTAAGGAGATTAATAATTTTCTATAGAAAATGATATTTAAATATGTAAGCTTATGAAATTGTCAACTATACCTTGTATAATAAAAGTTTAAGCGTAATTTAAAACAGTGTACTTCTCATCATTGTAAATTAATAAAAATAAGATGCATGATGCATTCTAATGCTTGTTTTATTCTGAATTTAATTGAGTACAATACCCATTATAGAAATGATTTTATGTATTATGCAACTATTAATAAAAATGGTACTCTGTTCTTTACCAATTTTTATGCTGGTAATTTTTGACATTCTAGTTTATCCAGTAACTAGAAAATAAGTTTACTCTTTTTTTATTCCTTTGATTACATAAATATGAGTGAACAGAATATATTGTTTTTTATCCTGTAATTCAGCATAATAAGTTAGAAATGTCAGGCTGAAATCAACAGTTTCTTCGGATATCTGAAATTAAGGTACTGAAATAATAGATGGTACAGTTGGATAAATGTGACTTTCCTGATTGTTTTGTGTAAAATTAACATTAAGAGTAACAATTAAGTACTTGAATACTGATGGTAATGCTGCTGGTAATGGTGTTATAAAAATTTTACTGACATTTATAGCTGTACTTTAAACTTGCTTCTAAAATGGTACTGCATATAAAAATTTGGTTTTATAATATTAGGGAAACTTTCTAGTTGTACTATGATTTCTCACAATCCTTCCATTTTCCCATATTAGTATAGTTCAGGCAGTATCTGTTTTGGGTTGGACCTTTTTCTATATGATCGCTAACTTTTGCTTTAATATCTCCGGAATATCATCAGAGTTGACTATTTCGTGATGCACTAACTGAAATAGCTGTGCTTAAACTTTTATTAAAAAAATGTAAAAAAAAAAAAATTTCAACAGTATCAATTTTTTTCTCCTATCTTCTTAGATAATTTGATAACTGTTCATTTTAGAGAAAATATTGAGAGAGAAAAAAGTTTTGTTATTAAATATTACACACAATATCAATTGCAAATCGAAAAATACAATATTATTGATACAAAAGTAATAATAACTGTAAAAAAAAATTAAAATAAAACAACATTTTTTGGGAATTTTTCTTTTTGAGTACTTATATATAGGACTTTCAGATTTTGCCTCAAAGAACTTTTTGTTATGAAAAAGCAACAAGCCAAATTTAACAAAATTGGTCTGACAATTTTTACACAATAATTAATTTTGCAATCTAGATTTTAAAAAATAAATAAACAAGATTTTTCCAAATTGTGTAGAGCCAGAAATAAAGTCTCTAGATACTTGAAAATTTAATCAGAATTTAAAAGAGCATTCAAACATTTTGAAAAATTTTCATCGGTTAAATAGGAGAACTGAGTTTTTCGAACATACTTGCAGTTTTAATAAGCAAAATTTTATGTATGTATTCTTTTAAATCAATGTCTTGAAAGCTAAAAAGTTCAACTATCATACTGGTAAATCCAAATTAATGCTGCATATCGGTCTGTTAATTTATCTATAATTTATTCCAAAAGTTGCACAATATCAGTCAACTTTGATTGGTTATATCTCTGGAGATAATTAATGAATTTAAACTTCTTTTTTTTATTTTTAAGAAGCATCTTTCCGAATACCTATTATGCTGTGCTCTTTAAAATTTAATTAGATAAAAATTTATGGAGCTATTCAATTTGTGTAATAGCGAAAATTTGCAAGTATGTTTGAAAAATTACATACGCTCTCCTAGTTAATCGATTTAATTTTTAAAAGTGTACTTGAAAGTTTGAGTCCTCTTTTATATGTGATTAAATTTTCAAGTATTTGGAGACTTTATTTCTTTCTGTATATAATTTGGAAAAATCACATTTTTTTTAAAAATCCGGATTGAAAAATTATTGTGCAAAAAGTTTCAGATCGATTTTGTTGAAATTTGGTGTGTTGCTTTATCATAATAAAACATTCTTTGAGGCAAAATCTGAAAGTCCTATGTATAATATAAGCACTCAAAAAAAATTTCCAAAAAATCTTGTTTTTTTTTTTTTTCATTTTTTTGACAGTTTTTGCTATTTTGCATCAATAATATTGTATTTTTCGATTTGCAATCTATGATATTGTGTGTAAAATATAATAACAAAACTTTTTTCTCTCTCAATCTTTTCGCAAAAATGAACAGTTATTGATTTTTATTTTTTTATTTTACATTTTTTATACTAAATATTTAATAAGCACATTTTTTTGAACTGGTGCATAATGAAATAGTCTTAACTGATGATACTCTGGAGGCATTAAAGCAAAAATTAGCATTCATATAAAGAGTCCAAATATGCCCATTTTAAAACAGATACCACCTGGGCTAGTATAAAAATGGCAGATAATATTTGGACCAGTTTTGTACATTTTTGGAATTAAAAAAAGAAAAATTATTTTTTCAATTGTTGAAACTTATCTGTCATTTTCAAAACACAGGTTAAACTTGATTCATAATCAAAAAAGTCAAATAAAATTAGCTTTTCAACTTTTTCAGTTATAGGTTAATATTATGTGATAAACAAACCCCCAAAGACAACATACTTAGAAAAGTGAGTTAAAAGTTTGATACTTTAATTTGTTTGAACATAGCAGCTGTTAGTGCCAAAATAATTATTTTGCAATATAAATCATGTCTATCTACTACTAAATTTAGAATATAACAAGCTTTAAAATGAACCATGTTTCAAGGATTTTGTAAATTTATATCGACTAGTATGTGATTTTAATATCAATCTTTATCTTTCATCATATGTATTACACTTACCCATTGCATTTTCAGCATATATTGTAGCCAGTTTTTTAAATTTATAATTTGTATTAATACAGTAATACTTCTATAAATATAATTAGTATAATAATCTATGTGTTATAAATAGATGATGCTCTTTTTTTTGTATGTGCTACTGTATTATAAGCCTTCGATTAAAAACGACCAATGCTGTGTAGTTCAGATGCTAGTATC
Source organism: Zanna intricata (assembly GCA_010016005.3). Classification (NCBI taxonomy): domain Eukaryota; kingdom Metazoa; phylum Arthropoda; class Insecta; order Hemiptera; family Fulgoridae; genus Zanna; species Zanna intricata. The sequence goes on along the minus strand of JAAAKQ030259754.1, from coordinate 17,143 downwards.
ATCCTTAATATTTATTCTTATTTAAAACTGTACATAATACATTATATTTAGTTAAAATAATGAAAACAATTGATGTTTTACTGGATTGGGTTGTATCTTATCTTATACTAGCTAGATTGCATGAGAATTTCATTTGAGCTTGAGAATAATTGTGAAAATGTGATCATTAGCTTGTGTACAATTTTACATTTGTAGCATTATTTCATAATTAAATGTCATGAACAATTTTTCAATGCTATAATGCATTCTTGAAAAGTGCTTTTATCAGTATATTTTGGTTATTGACAGTTGACATCAAGATGAATTTATGATTATAATTAAAACTAGAGAAATAATTTGTACTACGTTTCTACCAATCCATAATTTTTAATCCATAATTTTGTCATTTTAGTTAAATATGATTAAGTTCTTCCTAAACCATTATAAAAATTAGTTCTTAAAATAAACTAATGTATTCCAGTTAAATAATCTGTATAGATACAAAATATACAAATGTATTTATACTTAAATATGTAGTCTCTGTGGAGTACCCTGCTGTTAGACAGGTAATTTAACTTATTGACTTTGGATGTGGCTAATTAAAGTTTCTTCTTCAAATAGCATTATTTTGTTGTTTTATTTTATTGCATTTTAACAATTACATTTATATATCTACTTATAGAGATATAATTTAATTTATTTTAATAATGCGGTATGGTTGTTGAAACATTTTAATTGCTCCTTGTACTTTTTTAACTGCTATGCAGTTTGTTTATTGAAAAAACAATTGCCTGTATGTGAATGTAATTCAGTTTTATCTTGTTTACTTTCCTAATCTCAACTAATTGAAGTTTTTCATGTAAATAAAATAGTAGTTTTTGATGAAAAATTCATTTGCTGTAAGAAAAAAAAATTTTTTTCTTACATTTAATTATTATATCTGTTACAATTATCATATGAAATATAACACTTTCTATGGTTTATTTTTTCTTAATCTTGTTAGAGATTTCCTATTTGTTGAGACTGTTAGGTCCCACAAAGGGTGTGCATTTTTTAAATTCTAATTTCTATTTTAATTTTAATTTCTATTGAGGAGATCTGTGATATTGATCATTTCACACTGAAAGGTTATCAGAGCACACATTATATCCTATCCCACAATTTTTAAGAAAGTAATTGAAGAAACATTGTATACTCTATTTATTCACCACAAATGTCAGCAAAAAATAATTTTTGTGACACTAAAAGAATTTATTCTCTGATAATGTTATGTTTTTTGTAAAATAAAAACTTGCTATTCTAGTGAAAAACTCATTTTACACATCTACTCAATAAAAACATCATTAAACAATTATGGCTAACTGTGTAATGCAAAAGAGATACATTTAAAAAAAAATTATACTTACCAGCAGAATATCAAAAATTTCCATTTATTCTTGTTGCTCATAGATATATTTTTAAACTTTGCATTATGTGAATTTTTAACTGTCTGCAATTAAGAAAAAAAAACCTTAAATGAGCGTAAAAGGTAGAGAAAATGTTATTTAATCCTTGTTGATTTATTGTTAGTAGTATTTAAATAACACTCAATTTGTCCAACAGAAATTCAGTCTTTTTATTTGGCAAAAATTTGATAAAATGAACTCAAGAATTGCTAAAATCAATAGAATTTTCAGTTGACTTGAAACATACATACTTATGGTAGGCCCTTTAAAAAAATGCAATGCATCTTGCTCAGTGAAACAATCAATCCTGTATTACAGAAGATGATGAACGCGTGAAACCAAATCTTAATATGTTTTTTTTTTACATAAATAAAAAAATTGCTGTACCCATACTATAACACATATAGCTAAAAACTTTATTGTACTTGACAAATGATGATGTTTGGCTTTACAAATACAAATCTATTCATTATCTACAAATTAATAGTAAAGTTTGTATGCATGGATTGGTTAAAAGCTTCTGTTTTTCTTAATTTACTCATAATATGATTCTAAAGGAGGCTACTTACCTTCTACTACTTATACAGACTTTTGAGTTTGTTCAATTTGATAGTATACACTAATTTAAATATATTGATAAGTATTGACACATGTTCATATATTTTTGAAATTTAATAAATGGAACAAGTGATTAATATTAATAAGTGTTTCTTAAATAAATTATTATTTTTTTATTGAGGTATTTTGTATGTTAAAATACTGAGGTATCTTGCCTAGTGAACAGAAAATAAATTGTAATAATATATTAATATTGTCATCATCTCCAGTCATAAATTAGACAGCAGTGGCTATTTTAGTTTCAAAATTTTATTTCCATTGACATATCTGGTTTCTTTGGCATTTCATCTTCCTACTGAGAATAATTTGTTGCCATTTACTCTCTCACCGTATCCATTTTATGAAAAACCCTAAGATCCTTTCTGATATCCTCTTTTTTTTATCTGATCTTTTATACTCAACAACTTAACTTAGCAGCTTCATTTCAGTCGCTTTAGCCTGAGTAAGACCTTGTCGGTATGCATATTTCTGTATAAGAATGGTTGGCACAAGCATCATTCATCTGTATATATAGTCTTGTTTTTCTATCTAAAATTCTTTTAGTTGTTGTCTTCATTGTTAAAAATCCTATTAGTGGCATGAAAACCAATTAAAAAACTGTTTAAAGTAATTGAATATAAATAATGAATAAATATGAAGATTTCAAGTTGTGAATAGTTTATTCTGAAGTAGTGTCTATGATTTATTGTTTCTTATCTTACCTCACTTATCTTTTTCCACTTGATGTGTTGAGTAATATACCCTGTCCATATCTTTTTCAGTGATTCTGTAACTTTTATTAAATCAAGTTACTCAGGTTTACCTTTGCTCACTGTTAGATTATTTAAACTAAAAAACATGACCATCGTTAAGGTAATGCTCATATTATCAAGTAACAAAATTGTGGCTTCTGGAATAGCTGATTTTAGATTTGATTCTTGATAAGGTCTGATATTTTTTCATCCTCATCTGTCTCATTTTCTTCATTAAAATACATTTCCACCATATCCAAGGTTGTAACACCTGTTACAAAAAAAAATCAACCATTATGGCAAGTAATCAAATAAAAAAGTAGGCTTCTAGGGCGCTGTGATGTAAAACATATCCCTTACAACCTGATCCCTTGAACCTACTCTTAGAGACATGTAGATAAATCCATGTGGATTTATCTTTCAAATCAACTTACGTTAAGTAACATTGCTATTTGTTTCTATCAACTGAGTGATTTTGTTGTTGTTGTTTAACTAATTTAAAAGGTTTTAAATGTTATAGAAAGAATTCAGGGTGCAAATAAAAGACTTAATTATTTTAATTAATTCATACTTCAATTTTATTCTAAAAGAAAAAAATTTTTAGTTTTTTGTTGTCAGTGATATGAAATATTTGCTTTTTTTATTTACAAACGTTGAACACTTTTATTTTTGTATAGTATTACAAATATTACTAAATAATTATTCAATTAATGGCTTAATGAAGAAAGTATGTAATATTTAACTAATATACACTTTTTGCTTAAGTTTTATTTTTGTGTGGGAGTAATTTATCATTAAACATTTTATATTGTGCAAAAAACATATTTATTTTTTTAAATAATGTATGAGCCAATCATATTAATTTAAAGTTTTCTGTATTGGATAGTGTTCTATCATTAATGTTTGTTAAAATTCTTCATTAACTTATTATCAATGTGTGATATATCACATTGATGCAAAGTAGAAGGTCAGTGTATCTGTTGAATAAAAAATGTTATATAGAATTTTAGAACAAAAAAAGAAAAGTAATAGTACTTAAAAGTTGATTTTTATTAAATATAAAACTCATGCTATGTAGTAAAAAATCAGAAAATGTTCTGTAACTTACTTTTTTACATTCAGTAAATTATGCTTTGTATATATGCTCTACTAGCATATATTTTATATGCTCTACTAGCATATATAATATGTAGTAGTAGAGATTTGCCATTTGAAACACAAACACAGTTGAATTGAATTAATGAACTGTGTGTGAGCTGTGAGTCTTTATCACTGTGTGAGCTAAGTTTGAACTGAATAACTTGAATCAATCAAATTAATAATATTACTCAAATAATAGAATTAAATTTATGTTAAATAAAGTAATATTAAATAAATTTTTAATAACTTATGTTTAACAATAGTGGGCTTCCTGTGGGGACTGCGTTTGAGGCTAGAGTGTTGAGATATGCAAGCACTTTGTGAGAGGCTAGATTGATCAACTGGTAACATATGGGATACCTGTTGGATGCTATTTTGGGAAGTGCATGGGATGGTCTTTTTAAAAATAGTCTGATTTTTTTAAATTTAAATGGAATATTTGTTAGTAGGTTGAAGGCTAACTTTTATATGCATCAATTATAGTCATCTAACAGATCATGGTTATTCAGAAATGTTATCAAAAGAAGAAAAATTATTTATTGAAACATGTAAATAATAAATAATCTGTTACTTTGCTGCATTTGAACAACTTGGTGGCAGACTGCTAAATTCTCATGCTCCTTTCTTATAGCGAGCCGCTCCCAAGATATTTTTCAATAAAGATATTTTAATAGAGTTCTTATTGAAGTTGAAGACAACGAATGAGTGAAATTATAATTAATACCCAGCAAAAACTACTGGTGATATATTAATGAAAACTTTTATACATGTTCTTTTTAAGGTGTAACTGCACACAAAAAGGGTTTTTTTGAAATTCTGAGTTTAAAGATCTAAAATGGATCAACAATGTAATTTACTTATTTTTTTTAATTTCTCTGTAACAAATGAAGATATCAGCTTGATTTTTTTGTGTATGTAATCTTCATGTAAATAACTAAAAACAAATTTCAAGATTTTCTGAAATTCGACCTTGAAAGGAGTGAAGTAAGATAAAATAATTTTTGAGCAATGTTTTTAAATTTTTCCGGTTTCTGACTATATTTAACAAGATATTCAGTAGATTTGGTCTTGCAAATACTCTTCAGATAAATATCTAAAAACAATTTTCAGTTTTTTTTTTTAATTAAATTTTTAAGTGGTGCTATGGTGTGTACAATACGACGGCTAAATCAACACAGCCATGGCCACTGTTACTGTATGTGCGACACGACTGGCTGCACCTGCTTCCAGTTATTTGGCTAAAAAATAAAATATTAACTGCAACAGTAATTCTGTATGGAAAAAACCGTACAGAGCGTGCAAAGCCGCGACGGGATACTAGTTTAAAATAAATTTACAATATAAGCACAAAACTAAACTTAATAGCTTAATTAAAAACACAGAACATAAACAATTTTATTTTTAATAAACACTTTTTTTTCCCTTTTTTTTTTTTTAACCTCCAGAACCACAGTTAAGTGTTACGTAAGAGGATGAAGATGAATGATGTATAGTGTGTGTGAAAATGCCATGCCTGACAAAATGTGAAAGTTAAATGTGTTAACAGAAGACTATGGTAGAAAAATTATGGACAGTTTTTAAAAGACATAAAGCCTTTGAAGTGTGGTGTACTATAAAAATTTATCAGTTTATTTTTCAAGTCTTAAAACAAAATAGAAAATTATTGAAATATAATATAAAGTTAAATACTGGATATTTATACTAATTTAAATTTAAATAGAGGTAATATTATTAATCAATGATTAAATAAAAAATTATTTTAATTAATACAATGCTTTCATATTTAATAATAAATAATCCCACCCAGGTAAGGCAGTAAATTGTGTTCCCTTATAGCCTAATTGTTAATTTACGCGTGGAATGTCTCTAGGAGTACCAGCTTACAATTAATAGAGCTATGAAGTAGGGTAAAAAGACTGGTTACTGAGTCTTGGTGGGGGCATTTATGTTGAGTAAGTGCAATAAATGCCAGGAGATGTTCTACATAACCAGGAAATCCTATCCCTCATGGGAAAGGTGAGAGATCATATCTGGGACCTCAAAACTGGACTAACTTTGATAAGATAGTGTTAGAAAGCTCTACATTAGAGAAAGAACCTTGTTATGAATTTAAAGGAAAAACCTGAGATGAACTGGGAAAACTGTATAAACAAAAATGGAACAACATAATTATGGTTACATGGAATATATACTTTAAAAAAGAAGGGTAATTCAAGGTTGAGATGATTGGATGATTTGTTGATAGATTTGAGGGAAAGTGAAGGTAACAGCATGGTATGAGAGGGTGAGATATAAAGAGAAGTTGAGGCTAATTGTTGAGGAGGCCATATTGAATTGTATTATTCGGTTTTAATTTACTTAACTAATGGGAAAAGTTTTAATATAGTTTTTAGTTCAGAAATTATGCCTGTAATCCATATTATGTGGGTAACATTAATATATATTTTTTTTAGCAGTTTTATAAAGATATTTTCATTGTTCTACATTTTATTTTTTTAATGTAGTATATATTTATTATTTATGATAAAAATATTTTTGGAGAAAAGTTGTATATTTATTGTACACTTTTCATTGTTAGTTATATAGGGGGTTATTTTGTTATTTATGGAAACATGAAGCCATAAAATAGAAAAGAAAGAAATACATTTTCATTTTTAACCATTTACCTCATTGAAAACATAGGAGATGTACCCTAATTCTTTGTCTTCTGTTGTACATTTATCAAGATTAATGTATTTCATGTGCAAAAAAAAGATCTTTGGAAAATCTTTAAATATTTACAGTAAAGTATGGATTAAATAAACAATCTATCCAAGAAAAGTTATGTGGTTTTTAATTCTCTTTCACTGTGATGTTTATCGGATTACTAAAATGTACCTGAAAACTTAAAAAAGACCCCATTTTAGTTTTCAAAGATATTAAAGATGACAGAAATTAATGCAGGTTTAACCAACAGAGAGAATTTGATTTGCATTAATGAGTTAATGTTAATTTTTTTTTAATTATGTTTAATTTTTGTGATAGTTAAAGCAATTGAATTTTTTCAAATGATTAAAAATTTTAAATTATTTATTTTTATTTTAGATTTTTTTCATTACTTAAACAGAAAGTTTCTTTTGCTTATTATTATTGTTATTTTTTTTTTTTAGTTATTCTTAGTTTTCTTTTTTATTATTATTCATTTCTTACAGATTGTCTAGATTCTGGAGCTAATCATCTTCCATATTTCTTTGGACTTCAGTTGCTTCACTTCCAGATTTGTATTTGTGTTTTTCTTTTTGTTTTATTTAACATCAGTGATCGCATAATTTACAGTTTCATATTACCATTTTGCTTTTGTTGTATAAATACGTGCAGATTTTGTTTATAAGAATTTTATTAGCTTTACTTCGGTTGTTATAAATATCTGACTGTTATCTTTTTATTATGTATCATTTAATATTTTTGCATGAAATAAAAGTTGGAAATTAATCTTTATATTCTATATTTATGTATTATAAATGAATTTCACTCTAATGGTAATTATGAGGGTGGTTCAAATATAAATAAGAATTTTGTTCTCTTCCTTACCATAATAAATCTGTGATGTCATACTTATTTGTTATGCATTTTTTTTAATATGTTTTTTAAGTGTTATTTATTATATTTTGTGTTATGCTTATTTAAACTTGTTAATATTTCATTGTTAAAATTATACTGCATAGAAAATAAATTGTACTGACCTAAGCATTCTCTCACATCAGTCAGTCACTGCTATGATTTATGAGGAGTGTGAAGTAAAATGGCACAGTAAATCATTATAAAACCTCTTAAACAAAGAGGTTAAGTCTTTTGAAATCTTTAGTTTAAATGCTATTTCAGAACACCATTTTTCTTCTGAAGTAAAGAGAGCAAGCATTCATTGAAAATATATTTAATCTGCTCTACTGAGAAAAGCAAAAATTTCTTCAAAGTTCATGATTGCCATATCTGAAGTTCAGAATGTCTTGTTTTTGAGTTTCTTACCAATAAAAATAATATTATTAAACAAATTTTAAAAATCGTTATTCACTATTCAATTGTCCATTAATTGAAGACAGAAAACTTTTCCTGACAAAGATTAAATCCAGCTTTAGTTACGTTTCTTCAAAACAATTTTATTTTTATACAGCATTTTTAGCTTTTTTATACATGGCAATTTTCTAACTTATATGAAATTTTCTATTTTAACCACCTCTGACCTGACATTTCTATCTTAACTTGACTTTTGTATCTTAACCTGACTTGGTTTTGTCTGATTTTCTTCATTTGATTCACTGAAGAGAGTTTTATGTATTTAAAATACATAAAAAAATTCAGAAATAATGTTGATAACATTTAAATTACAAAGAGCTGGTTCAAGAAATGACCTAAAGGCTTCTTTGAGATTAAAATTAAAAAATGTCCACAATGATGAAACAAGTGTATCACGGGATGTTTTATCTCTCTATTTTTTGCAGGACCAGAACATTTATCCCTTTCTGTTGGATCTTTCTAATTAAATGGTGGACACTTATTTTTAGTGATGGGAGTAGATTAAGTTTGTGTTATTTTAAAATGAATGGAGTTTGGGATTGCTCTCTGATCCTTTTGTAGATCATGAGTAGAATAAAATTTAAATTTAATGAGTATAATTTAATTTATTTCTTGAGAGATTTGTAAAATTTTGCATTTTCCCGGCACAATTTCCTTTCAGTCCCTCCTTTGAAGGCCTTTTGGTCTGGCAGAAACACACCTGGTGCATTTCAATCAAAGGAGATTCATTTAAAACCGATTGATAATAAATTTTGATAAGTTGTATGTAACATTTTTATAAATAACTGTTTATTTTTGAACTATCCTCATGTAATATCAACATTTTTAAATATTCATAAGTTTTGTAATTTGTATAGATTAGTAAGATTAGTTTTTTAAGTTCCTAATATGTATATTTAATTGGAATGTAGCAACCAAAGCTTAATTGTTTTAAGAAATATATATTACTGCATTTGCTTTTAAGTACTAATCAGAATTGTTTCATTATTAAAATTGTAATTTTAGTTACAAATATTTTTCAATTCATAAAATTATTTCTCAAAATAGTAGATCCAGTTAAAAAATCAAACTTCTTATGTTTTATTTTATTTGACTGATATTGTATATTAAATATGTTACAAGTTACCCCTTTTAATCAGTCTTAACTGGTGTAATATTTTATTTTACTTCAAATCACACATGAACTATTAGAACTGATATGAGCTTTTACCATTTTAAAGCACTTTCTGGTTATATCCACATTTAAGTTAAATGCTTGTAACATTATTTGTACATTGTTGATACAAAAATGAGCCTATTGTTCTTAAATTTTTTTGAGAAAAGTAATCTCTTGATTGTAGTTATGATTAATATGAGAAATACATTTTATAAAATATTAATAGAAAAACAATTGTTTAATCTCTATATTATGTTGGATTTGATTAGCTGTGATTATATTTAAATGTGATGTGTGTTGATGATATCCATAAAAACACATCTAAATTGATGTTCCATTTTCCTTCTGATGTTTCTATGTGATTTGAAGTTAAAATAAATTTTTTTTCTAAGTATATTTGTCATTATAAATTATTTTTAATGAACTAAAATAAAAATCAAATTAACAATAATAAATAAAAATTTTAGGGACAGAGTTTAAAGTGAGTACCAAATTTTGTATAGTTCTTAGGATTATATATATATATATTTAGGATATAGAATTATATAGAAAGTGTGTATTGTATTACTTTTTAAATTTTTATCTTGTTTTCTGTTGTTTTTTTAATCTTTGTGATTAAATAGAGATATATCTAGTTGATCTCTGCATCCCAGAGTTAGGTGGGTATCTTTAAATATATAAGATGGATGAGACAAGATATTGCCATTATTATAGCCATTTTTATTATAATGCACTCTACTATTTACATGTGCAGAGAGAGGGAGAGAGTTGCAAATATATATTTCGGAATGCTCATAAAAATTATTTTTTATAACAAAACTTTTTTAAAAATATTTTAGATCATTTTACAAACTGAAATTTATTTGTTGGGGTTTATTCGCTATCATTATTTCATCCCTAACAGTTGTCTTGTAGTGCTACAAAATTCTCATGTGAACCAAAGTTTCTTTCTGTTAAATCTGGCTATTAAGTGGTATTAAAAATGTAAGCATATAACCATCCTTTCAAAGTAAACTAAATCTGTAAATTTTTCTTTTTTCTCTTTATAATTTTGTAATTATCACCCCACTGTTATCCGAAAAAAGTGGTTATTGGTAGCCTACAATTTTTCTACAATGATCTTAAATTTTATAAGTGTATGATTACACTGCAATCTTACTTTTTTTTAATTGCAATTAACCCTTTACCCAAGTTGTTTCACCGTAAAAAAAAAACCCTAGAAATAGGGAAATGTTTTTAAACATATTAACTGATTTAAAGTTATGTATTAAACAAAAATTACCATCATTCATACAATTTATAAATATTTTTGCCATTAAGTCTTGGTTGACATTGATAAAATATCAATCAGCACAAAAAAGTATTCGTAATAATATTTTACTGACTTTTGAATAGATGTGTAGATACATACAATTATGCTTACAATCATCTGTTGTATATGAGAATCCATTCTTTCTCAGAGAGAGACTAAAATGGAGTGTATTATCTATTTATCTGCTGTTATGTTAATCCCCTTTCTATCATTTCTTTTATGAAAAATCATTTAACTTGTTACTATAGACGGTGGTTAATTCACTCCCAGATGTAATCATCTATTTATACAGTGCAATTAACTGTTTTGAGAAAAAAAGTGTTTATGTTCTGCATCTTTGTAACTTACTACAATGTGAAACCTTATGACATGTAAAAAATTCAAAATTATTTCATTACCGGCAGATTTTTTTTTAGTTTTGAATTATCAAAGAGTCGGATTAAATGTTTCAACTTCCAAAAATGATTATGTGACTACTAATCAGAACATAACTACTACTTCAGTATTTTAGATAGAAACATCACAGAATTAATTCGAGTGTGATAAACAACTATTAAGGTGATTTTAATGCTGAATAATAAGATATTTCTAAAGGTGTAATTAGAAGCTGTTATTTTAGTTTCTTGTTTTAATTACTAAATTCTTCAAATACTTCTGACAGGTTTATTATAAAAAACAATAATATAAACATTTAATATCAAGTGCAAAAATTGTCTTTCATCAAATCACAAATTTACCTTTAAAATAAAGACCATTAATTATTAAATTTATCTTCTTGACAAAAAACTGTGCCTCATCACTTGGTTAGAGTTAAACAGTTACAGTTAACAGAATTATATACCATGTCTGATACCTTTTTATTCATAAAAGTAATTCAGCCATTTAGGAAAGATCAGATTAGGAAGTCAGGAAAGATTAGTCGATGCATTGCAGTTAGGTTGGTTAAGAGTTATTTGCTAGACTATGAATTATTATCAGCAGCTTTTTCTATCAACAATCCTCACACTAGAAAGCTTTAATTCAACATCTAAGATCTTGTTTCCCTATAAACAGACACATTTTCTCTAAAGTGGTTTTTTTTTACATAGACAGTTAATGATAAAGAGTACTAAAAGATCATTCATTTGTAAAAAACATTTTTTTTAAGAAAATTTTTAAATATAACATTATATATATATATATGTGTGTGTGTGTGTGTGTGTTAAATATACTAGAAAGCTTTACTAGCAAGCTTTGAACATATATATACATATATATATATA
>JAAAKQ030259753.1:0-43446 GCA_010016005.3 Zanna intricata | reverse complement strand
GATTTTAGGATGCAGACATATGAATGCATAATCTACATCTACTAAAAGTGCATTGTGATCTGCGATACTGAACAGTTGAAGTTAGTTAAGAGTAAACAGAGTGTACATAATAATAGATGTATCATGTTTTACCAAACTTTAACTTTTTGTAGTGTTCTGTCATTGTTAAGTACCGCAATTCACAAAGCATAAAGTAGAATATTATAGTACTGTATAAACTTCTTTGAATACAATATGTATAAAACATTCCAATAAATTCAGTTAATAATATTTATCTTCAACACAGTTGTGTGGTGTCCAGAGGAACCTCAATAGGTGCAACTATCTGTGTGTAATGCCTACTTGTCTTCTGGTGTAAAGTTTTTGTAATTTTGTCTTTGGTTTAATTATTTACTTTTTTGTTACATGTGTGTATTTAAATTATATGAAATTTTGATTTTCTGTTCGATATTTTATATTAATAGATTTTCTGTTAAAATTATATTTGCTTTCAAGAAATATTTGTTTTATTGTATATTTCTCAAATTTTTTTTTTTTTTTGTGTAAAATATTCGTTCAAGGTAGTAAAAGTGTATAATATCTAATCTTAACAGTGAACTTATGATGTTTGTCAAAAAAATTTCTAAATTTTTAATTTCTGTTATCAGTAGATTGTCATATACTGCAATCTAGCAGCAATATTGGGTAGCAGCCCAGTAAAAACTACAATCTAATATTTTGTTTATTCATCTTACTATGTCTATTGAGGTAAAAAATGTTGAAAGTAATTTTCATTACATTAAAAATGATTTATTTCCATATCTGATGAGTTAATGTGAAATTTTGTTTTAAATTGAGAAAATCCCAAATGTTAAATGTTACAAAGAACATATACGGATGGAGCTTTAAGCTGAATTTAAGCAAACAAATGATGAAAACATTTTAAAGCTGGCTGAACTTCAATTGATCCTGATCCCTGTTCAGGTCAACATCAATGTTTAAAACTGATAAGATTGTTGCAGCAGTTGAGGAATCAATTTGTTGAAACAGTCATTTAACTGTTTGTGCTAGGTAGCCAAATTGGTAAGCAATTTAATATAGCAATAATTTAATAGGAATAGGTAAACATATTGTTTTTTCTATCTTTACTGTCTATCTATTGTTTAAAATTATCTTCTTTTATTTTCTTTCCTTTTTAGACTTCTTAGTCTGATACTGTTTTTAATGTGCATGAGAATATTATACTGTTATAGCCATTACTAAAAGAAAACTGATCTTATGTTGTTATAGCTGAAAAGAAAATGATTGATTTAGTAGATAACTATGAATCACTAAAGAAGAGTGGAAAGTTAAAGAAGCACATTGAAAGAAAAATAAAGAAAGAAAAAGCAAGACGAAAAACATTTAATTTTTAAAAGATGTATTATTTACTTTGTAACATTAAAAAAAAAAAATTTAAATTGTAAAAGATTGTTGAAAAATAAAATATTTTTTAACATTTATATTTCCTTTTTTTATAATTATTCTGTTATGAACAAATTCCTTCTCCTATGAAGAAGCATACAAGATCTTGTTTTTGAGAAAGTTTTCATATTCTTTGTCAAGCTGATACTAGTGTAAAAGCCTTGATAAAACTGTAAAACTACAGCTGAATTTTTTGAGGAAATTTTTTTACATTCCTCTTTCTTTTATCTGAAACAGGACTGAGTGATTGTACATCAGTTTAATAGCATTTAGATACAAACAACGTGTGCAATTTTAATTTATCTGATTATAACAGTTAGTTAAGATTTATGAAAATACCACAGATTTATGTATCAACCTGTTTAATAAATTGTGAAATAAAAGATTTGTTTGAGAAATGTATATAAAATGTTTAAAAAAAATTCATTCTTTTGAACGTTAAAACAAAAAAGTACAATTTGTTTCTAGCTCTCATTTCTTTCAAAAGTATAATCCTTGTGACTCACTTAGCTCATCTGTTTATATTTTCCACACAGGTTTGTTGAAAAGTCATGTTATTTGTCTCAGAAAAGAAGAATTTCCACAGAGGGACACAGTCAAACTTATATTATCATTTTAATGATAAGGCTTATTCTAATTTTATTAAAATTGTCTTATTATCCACACATTGTCTTATTTTCCACACAGGTTTGTTGAAAAGTCATGTTATTTGTCTCAGAAAAGAAGAATTTTCACAGAGGGACACAGTCAAACTTATATTATCATTTTAATGATAAGGCTTATTCTAATTTTATTAAAATTGTCTTATTATTAGTGAATTATATTTACAATATAAGATTAACAGTAGTTACTCTCAGAACAAATAGGATTTTTAAAATTTCCAGATAAAATAACTGTTGGATTTTCATTAAAATTTTTTCTAAACAAAAAAGTATACAAAACTTTTTTTAAAAGGTTCTTTCTTTTATTCTTATTACCTTTCAAAAATAGTACACTCACTGGTAAAGCTATTCTATTATAACTCATTCCTTTGTAAAAATTCAATCAATTGATTTTCTACCTGAATTGTATTTATTACTAATCAATCATTTGTGGGTAATTGTTATGTAGGTATTCCAAAAGTAAACTCTTTTGTGTCTATTATTGTATTCTTGGCCTGCTGTACTTACCATTAACTTCAGCTAACTAGGATTTAATCTTTTTTCCAAAATTATGTATGTATACATAATATATTATTTATATTTACTGTAAGTAAATATAATAATGATACTGATATCATTAGTAAATATAATAAAACTGATAATATAATATCATAAAGTAAATATAATAATTTATTTTGTAATAATATAATAATTTAGTTTTAAAATACTTTATAATAATCTGAGTGAATTTAAATATTTATCAATATGATAAAATAATGAATTCAATTAAGCTGTGTTTTAATAAATTCATTTACCGTTCCTGATCATATTCTTTATATAATTAAAAATTAATTCTTCTATAAAAATGTAGTAATTTTTATAGCGACCAAACTTAAAAACACAGTAAAAGATTTGTTTGTGTGTTTTGGAACAGTTACAACTTTTCTTCATTAATTATTTTTTTTATGATTAACATATCTACTTGTTTCTGATTTATTTCCATATAGTTTTTTATTATAATACTGATCAGAATAAAAGATTTATTTAATTTATACAATGTTTATAAAGAGAATATTAATATAACTAATAGGACATTTTCAGAAGAAGAGACAATAAGTTGTAGTTGCTTTTAACAGTGATAAAAGTAATGTCTGAATTTATTTAGAAATTACTGACAAGGGAAAGACTGTTTGTTCCAAAAGCATTAGCAATAATTAATCGCAACTAATTTACGTAATGTATAAAGATGATGAACCTTGTGAGAGAAAACTCACAAGGTATCAGTACAGAATTACATTTTTCAATTTACATATAACGATAATTATATAATTTTCAAACTGTAAAATAAATCATAATAATTTTATTCCTTCTAATTCGATTTGTTATTTTTATTTTGTAGTGTGTTTAAATCGACACGTGTGGCCTCGTCGCCAAGCACATTCGAAGAATTTTTTATACTAGCGTTAGTGTTTAAGACGGCGACTACGTGCTCATAAACTTTAGCGATTTTAAAATTATCTTGTTAAAGTTTTTATATTGTATTAGAGGATATTTATTTGACTGCGATAATATAAATATTATAGTAAAAATTAAGTCTTTAAGCCATTTTTGGAAGTACTTCCGGTGTATTCACGTGGTTACAAACTTTACTATTATTTAAGTCATCATTATAACTTCTTCATAATGACTTCAACTACCATTAGACGAGTGTCTTGATGTAAAATTTTTATCTAAATCTCAATTTTTAAGCCATTTTACAGGCTACTTCCGGTGTACCCACGTGGTCGCTAACTTTGTTATTAGTTAACTTATCGTTATAATTTATTTTCATAGAGACTCAGTGACCATTACACGAGTATTTTGATGTAAAAGTTTATTAAAATTTTAATTTTAAGCAATTTCACGGGTTATTTGCTGTGTCCCCACGTGCTCGCTAACTTTATGAAAGTGAAGTTGCCATTATAATTTTTCATAGCAACTTATACCACCTCTAGACGAGTGAGTTGATGGAAAAAAATTTTTTTCTCCAAATTCTTTGTTATAATTGGCGGTAAATTTTAATTGATAACAATGTACTAGCCGTTTCGGAACCATTGGCATTGGATCTCAAATTTTGACCTAAATACCAGATAGGTCTATAGTGCAATTTGTCATTATTATAATACTGATCAAAATAAATGATTTATTTAATTTATACAATTTTTATTAAAAAAAAAAACTAACGTAATGAATAGGACATTTTCAGAAGAAGAAATAATAAGTTATAGTTGTTTTTTACAGTGATAAAAGTAATGCTTGAATGTATGGTACCCTTAAAAGTTACTGACAAAGGAAAGCCTGTTTGTTACAAAAGCATTACCAATAATTAATCGCAACAAATACATGTAATGTATAAAAATGATCAAAGTAAGACTTAAACCTTGGGAGAAAAAAACGGTATATCGATGCAGAATTATGTTTTTCAATTTACGTATAAAATAATTATGTAATTTGCAAACTGTACAATAAATCATAATAGATATTCCTTCTAATTCGGTTCGTTAGTTTTTATTTTGTAGTATGTTTAAAATGAAGCGTGTGGCCAAGCACATTCGAAGAATTTTTTACACTAGTTTAGTGTAACAGTTAACACGTATAAAAAATTCTTCGTAATAAAAATTGCTTTATTCAATTGCGTTTGAAAAAAATTGCTTCATTCAAACTTATTCGTGCTCGATTAGGAATTTTAAACGTTCTTTGTTACATTTATTCACACTTTCTACTTGGTGTTTAAGACGGCGATCACGTGTTCACAATCTTCAGCGTTTTTTAAGTTATCAAGTTAAAAGTGTTAATATTGTTTTAGAGGATGTTTATTTGACTGCGATAATATAAATGTTATTGTAAAAATTATGTCTTAAAGCCATTTTACGGAGTACTAACGTGGTTGCTAACTTTATTATTTTTATTTAAGTCATCATTATAAATTCTTCATAGTAACTTAAATTACCATTAGACGAGTGTCCTGATGTAAAATTTTTATCTAAATCTCGATTTTTAAGCCATTTTACAGGGTACTTCCGGTGTACCCACGTGGTCGCTAATTTTGTTGTTAGTTAACTTATCGTTATAATTTATTTTCATAGAGACTTAGTGACCATTACACGAGTATTTTGATGTAAAAGTTTTATTAAAATTTTAATTTTAAGCAATTTCACGGGGTATTTGCTGTGTCCCCACGTTAACTTTATGAAAGTGAAGTTGCCATTATAATTTTTCATAGCAACTTAAACCATCTCTAGACTAGTGTGTTGATGGAAGTGGTGTTTTCAATTTGTTAAAATTGGTGGTAAATATTACAATGTACTGGGCGTTTCTTTGAAGTGATGCGCAACCAGTGGCATTGCAGCCCAAATTTAGCCTAATTCCCGATATGCGGTCTAAATTACACCTCCACTCGGACGGTAGTTATATAAGTATATAGAAATTATACCAGATAGTGACGGTTGCATGTTTTCTTCGCGCAAAATTTCCGTATAATTTAGGAAGAATGCCTGCCCTGGCGCCGTTTGGAATACTCGGGTACACCGGCACTTTAGTATTAGTTATATAACTGTATATAAGTATGTTTATTTATATGTTTTTATATATATATATATATATATACACACGTTGGATTTTTACTGCGTCTGTACGACTGCATTCACGATTATTTTTGATTAATGTTGTTGTTCTTAATTTTATCAGTGATTTAATTTAGTCAAATTATTGGCATTAGTATTATAGAACTATCGCCTTCCTTGAGGATCGCGGTTGGTGATGTTAATCGGTGCTAATAATTAGAGGTTTGACCGTTTTTGGCGTGCCTAATTATACAGTGTTATGATATTGCGTACGCTCTGCTATCGTAACAAACATACGTAATAAATTCGAAGTCCCGAGAGGGTTGCTCAAATTAAAAAGGGTAGCTGCGGTGGAAGAACCTGATGGGAAAGACATTTGCTTCTCCATCAAAGTGCGATAAGTTGCGAATATTGATCAGTGGTGCCGCGGGGACACCCCTGAAGACTCCAATGGTCATGAGACTGTAGTGCTAAAGGTCTTCGCTGCTGTGGAGGAGGTGGTCAAGTCTCCTTGTCAAGAAGAATTTCAAAATAAAAAGGGAAATGATTTCCAATCTTCACCTTAGTGTGGATAATCTCGGGTCCTAAGTAAAAGTGAGCAATTGAGAAATGTTATCTGCGGAAAGGAAATTAGTAACCACCCAAGCTAAGGGGGCGCTATGGACAAGATGAGTGAGATCGAGGATCTTCTCAAGCACATATGGTGAGATCTGGAATGTGGTTGTCAAATCGGATGACGCAGCCGTGAAGACCCTGTGAAACAGAATTAAAATTGGCTGGGTCTGTTGCAGGGTGGATGACTGGAGAGAAGAGGTAAGGTGCTGGGACAGAGGTCATATGGTGGTGAAGTGTACTGGGCCAAATCGCAAAAGTTTCTGCTTCAACTGTGGGGAAGAGGGACATATTGCTAAGGAATGCCGCAAGGGCAGCAAGTACCTCGTCTGTAGCAGCGAGGGACACAGGACCTGTCTGAGGGTGAGAGGAAAGGCCATAGCAAGTTCTGCTCAAGCATAAATTTTCTGCAGATCAATGTCAACAGGAGTTTCTGGTGCATGACATCATGAATAAAGTTGCTAGGGACAAAGAGGTTGAGTGATGCTGGTTATAGAACTCAATGTCCAGAAAATCAGTGAGAATTGGGGCTCGGATTTTGTTAGTGACTACATTGTAGGCAGAGTTTGCTGGCTTCCGTTTATAAGCACAAGCAGTGGCAGGGGATATGCATTTATAGATCTGCAGGATGTCACTGTCTGTAGCTATTATATTTTCCCTAATGTGCTACTTGACTACTTCGAGGAATTCATTGACGAGTTCCATTTTAAAGGATAAATAAGCGAGTCATCCAAGACCAGGGACGGACTTACCTGCCATGTCAGATTTACTGATAGGTGGGGAGGCCTGCCTTACAAGTAAAGGACACACCCCTGGGCTGAGCAATACTTAATTGGAGGTCTGACCTAGGGATGTAGGGAAAAAATGTTACAGAGGGTCGCAGGAATGGCAGGGTGATACAGCAGAGCCCCTGGGATTGCTACATGTGGTGAAGAAATCACTAAAGGACACAATTCGCACAGCTAAGCTGCAAAAGTGGAAAGAGCTTTGCCCACAACTTTATAGTAATCCGTGGGAGAACGCCTACTGCATAAAGACTAAGAAGTTCAGCAGGGCCTTGCCATCCTGTCATCTGATTTAATTGGCAAGGTAGTTGAAGCATTGTTTCCATCTTCTACGATGTCTTACAGAGAGGAGCTGGCTGCGGAAGATATACGGCACTTTGCCTTATATCTTCCGATGAGGCCACCAGGAGGACTGACACTTCGTGCGTAAATGAATTTCCACCTCCTTTCTCCCCCCAAAAAAAAGAGATTATTCCACTTTAGGAATAAAGTTATTGAAGCATACTTGGATCAAATTCAATGAAGCTTCCAGCAAAAGAATTTTATTAACAGAAGTGAATATAAAACGAAAATGTTATTGAGAATGCACGAATAACAACATTTGAAATTTATGGGTATACCCATTTAGCAATTCTCAAGTTTTGTGGGAATTTGTTTAAAGAAATGATGTAAGATGACCATCATTACTAATATTTTTAAAAAATTTCAGTTAATTTTTAAAAATTATATGTAAAATAATTGTTTTTTTTATTAATTAAAAAGAGCATTATTTCAATTATTTTAAATACAATTTTTTACATTCCTATTCTCAAAAATAGTTTCCTTTTAGTTTTTTTTACAGATTAATAACATCCTTCATCTTCCATAGCAAAAAAGTTCAAAACTCAGATGCCTGCAAGAAAGGTGATGATGACAATATTCTGGGATATGGAAGGTTTACTTTTGGTTACATCACATCTAAAGGTCAATCAGTAAATAGTGACAACTACTCTGAGCTATTGTTTTTACTGAAGCAAAAAATCAAATCCAAAAGACGTGGTAAAATTTCTAAAGGTGTGATTTTGTTTCAAGATAACGCTCAACTTTACACGGCCAAAAAAAAAAACCTTCAAGACCTCTATGTTTTGATCTGTTGGAACACCATCCATACAGTCTGGACCTGGCTTAAAGTGATTTTCATCTTTTTGGATCATTAAAGACCCAAAGCGAGGGAATCATTAACGAACTGATGAAACGGCCATAGAAGCGGTGAAAACGTTTCTGCACATCAAACTGAAAACTTTCTTCCAGAAAGAAGTTTAAAAGCTCATTAAAAAATGGATTAATTGCATAGAAGTAGGAGGGGATAATGTTGAAAGATAATGTATATATCATTTATGTAAGTACAAAGAAATATAAATGATTTTTGAATTCACTTTACTTTTTGACTTGCCCTCTTACTAAACAACTAAGGAATTGCAGTACTTAGATTACCACCTTACCAACCAGATTTTAACCCAATTGAATTTATTTGGAATAATTAAAAAAATATATGAGATCTCTATACGTCCCACATGTCAGTAAGTAGCAGAACTGAAAGCAGTTACATTAGATGCAATTTCGTCAATTATTGTAGAAGACTGGAAAAGATCAGTGTTAAAAGTTCAGGAGATAATGGATACAGACATTAACGGAAAACAGATGTGTTAATGGAAGATGCCATTGAAAGCATAATTATACAAATAGAAATGGAAGAAGATGATACATCTGGTAATGAAGATGAACTGGAAACCAATTTTGGTGGAACTGAAAATGAGTTAAGCTCAGAAATCGAGGGTTGTTAGCCTATCACAGAAGATAATTCTACGGGAAACTGGTTAAGGACCGTATTAAGGTAGTATTAATCATTTAATAGATTAATATGAATATACTTTACTTTTTATTTTGCAGCTACATCCAACTTCTTGCGATTCCATAGGCCAAAATGTCTAAATTATTACTAACAGCTTTTAATATAATGTTGTGAAGTATTATACTGTTTTAGTGAAAACGTTTACTTAACTAAATTATTGTAATTAATTGCAGATTAAATTTATTTCATTTATAAATACAGAAATATAAAATAATATTTTTAATTGTAATCAATAACTGTAATTTAATATTTTTAGCTGTAATCAGAAAGAAATTACAGGTTCCAAAAAATACAGTAACCTATTTTAAATAGACAATATTTCTACTTTAGAAAAGATTGACAAGCATGTCACTTTGTTCAGTAGGATTAAGCCCAGACTGTAGTGTTGTGTTATACCTTCTGCTCTTTCATCCATAGTCAAACAAAACAACAGTGCTGTTGTCCTCCACGAATATGAACTTTGCATTGTTGACTTGTAATTTAGTTTTAGTTCGTATATACTGTTTACTTAATTTTTTATTATTATTTATCATTATCACTTCTATTCTTTATTTTTTATGTGCCAGAAAAGTTCAGAACTGAAAAATATTTTTAACTTGAGGTAATTACCAGAAATTACGAAGAGAAAGGTTTTGAGAACCTGAGGAAATACAAGTCTAGTATAATTGCTCTAGAAATGTAGAAATGGGTGATGTTATGACGTTTCCAATTATTTAATTCCACTGGTCTGGTCTTTTGCAGTATGAATAACACTATATCATGAAGATTATAAAGAATTTTTTTTTAAATAATATTTTTTGACTTCTGTTAATATTTATAATAATTACAAATTATTATAAATTGTCCAGCAGGGATTATTAAAGAATGCTGCTGGACAATTTCTAAAAGAGAGTTATAGCAAGTATTTTATACTATAAAATTCTACACATATTTTGCAGTACAATTTTAAGAAAATATTCAAACTCTTTCTAAGGAAATGAATCCAGAATATATTAGTATTATCATGGATGGAGATCACTATCAGAATGAAATAAAGGATGTTCTTCAAATTTTAATGTGACAATAAAAGTATGACTTATTACATGCACTTCTCCTTTGGCAAGAATGTTATAATCCATCAAGAAGTAGTTAGAATTTTTTGTTTAAAAAAAAATGTGTGTAGATCAAATAAATATCACATACTGAGGTATCATTAATACCTTAAATTAATGCCAATAAATTAGTATTTATAAGATGAATATGCCAAATAATTCTATAAATTAATACACAAGCAGTTGTTAAAACAGACACTTTTACAGACCAAAATGAAATCAGAAACCTGTCAAGTTAGTAAATTATATATCATTTATCAGTGCTTTTTGTGATTTGTGAACATTACAAGGATGAAGCACAAAGTAATATAAATGTCATGTTTAATTGACTGTTTTCAATTTTAATAAAAATTTTTATTATTGATTTCTTTTATATTAGAACAGGTGAGATAAATATCAACAGCATGAATAAAATAAAATTATCTTCAATTCAATGAATCATAGAGCATATGAATCAATTTTACTATTGTTTTTATTCAATGAAAAACTATATACTATTCGTATAAATAAGAATTACAGATTTTATCCTACAATTACATCAAATAAACAGTTCAATAAAAAAAAACAAAAAACTAAGCAGCAGCAGTTCTTAACAACTTTGCTTCTCTTTTCTCTTCAAGTTCCTTCTTTTGTTGCTCAATTATAACTTTCCTTTCCTCTAGAAATGTTCTATATTCTTCAGGATCAAGATCTCTGACGACTTCAATTCCAATAGAACGAGCAGAACCAATTAACATGGTGCAAATATGTGACAGAGGTCTGCATTCGTTAACTGGGTCTTCTGCTTTTATTTTTGCTATTTCATAAATATGTTTTAATGTTATTTTTCCTGCTATTTCATCCCCTAAAATACAATAACGCTACATGATAATAAAATAATTTTAATTGTATAAAATTATTATTTTAAATGTAAACATATTATTAAGTTCTAAATATTAAAATAATAAAATAGCACACCATCCAAACAGCCAGATTATGTAATGATAATGACTTAAGCCCTAAGCAGCCTAGTGGTGGGGATAAATACTGGGTGCACAAAAAAGAATATCAATGTTTTAATTTGTTATTGTATCTCTTGGATGAGGTGTACAGTGTTGATTTAAGAATAGAATCAAAGAGCAAAAAAGCAAAGTTTTAGTTGTGGGCAAAGCTGTAGATTTATCCCCTATTCTGCTTGACAACACTACTAGTAAAGATAGTGACTAAACAAGAAGTTTCTTTGTTTTACGGTTTACTAACTGTGAATCTATAATTACAGTTCAACATGCATTCTGTATAAAGTTTAATTATGATCCTCTTAGTGGTAATAACATTCGTTGATGGCATAATCAGTTTGAAACAACTGGATTTATGTGTAATGGGAAGAGTATAGGATGATCAAGGGTGTCTGAACGCATGTTGAATGTGTCATACAGTGTTTTCTATACAGTCTCAAAAAATCTGTTAGGAAGATCAGCTGCAAACTAGTGATACCGGTGATGACAGTGTGGAATGTTTTAAGGAAATGCTTGCATCTGCATCCATATTGTTTACAGCTATTACATGCTTTGAAGCCTATCTACTATGTTGGGCAAATTGTCTTCACTATTAAAATGTTGCAGCATGAAGATGATGACTTTCCTGATTGTATTGTGTTTAGTGATGAGTCAACATTTCATCTTAGTGTAAAAGTTAACATGCATAGTGTACACATCTGATGATCAGAAAATCATCATGAACTCTACAATGAAAAGAGACTTCCTAATGTTTTCCATGCGATATCCTGATAAGTCTATTAGCAGTTCTTTTTCATTGAAGCAAGCATAACAGTAGTTGTGTATTTAGATACGCTGGGTACATGGCTCTTTCCTCAACTGCAAGATGAATCAGAGAATTTTATTTGACAATAATATGGTATGAGTCTTCATTGGGATAACTCTGAAGGGGATTGGTAGAATAATGTTTTCCCTAACTGTTGGATGGACAAGATGACAGAGCTTGTTTACAGTTGCTGCCAAATTCACTGATTTGACCCTATGTGTTTTTTTTTCCTTTGGGGCTTTATTAAGTGATCTTGTGTATGTGCTTCTGTAACCTACTGATCTCCCTGATTTGAAGCAC
This sequence comes from Zanna intricata, assembly GCA_010016005.3. Classification (NCBI taxonomy): domain Eukaryota; kingdom Metazoa; phylum Arthropoda; class Insecta; order Hemiptera; family Fulgoridae; genus Zanna; species Zanna intricata. The sequence goes on along the minus strand of JAAAKQ030259753.1, from coordinate 31,281 downwards.
AGGATTGAAACAACTTGCTCAACAAACAAAGAACTCTTGCTTAAATTACTACAGACATGCTGGTTAAAGTATGTGATGAACTCTCCTAAAGGTTGAATGAGTGCTGCATAACAAAAGGTGCAAGCTTGACAAGGTTGTAATACTTGTAAGAAAAAACTGTAAGTGGTATTCTTTCATTTCATTTTCGAGTCCTTATTGAAAATCAAGATTAAAAGATAGTAAATAGCTTTAAAACCTGTATATTTTTTTGTACACAATGTATGATTACTACTGTCAATTAACAACTTGCCAATCTCAATGTCAGTTTTCTATCTGCTTACAAGTTAGAGTGTGCCTTTGTTCAAGAAGAGGTGAATTCTTCTTTTGAGAATAAAAAAAATTCATATAATAATAGTAAAAAATTCAAAATACTTTAAAATCGAGAGATGTATGATACCAACCACAACTCATTTATGAATAAAAAAAAAAAAGGCATTATACCCTTTTAAATTGATGTTGTTGAATAGAAAACCAGTAAAAATGTAGTTGAAATTGTTTTTATGTAAATAAAACATTTTTATTCTTGAAGGTTAAATTTACACATTATATTAAAGAAAAGAAAAAATTCTGCATATTTTTCATTACTGATTATCATGGAGAGCAAAATCATTGCCAAGCAATAAATGGTTAATACATCAATTAACAGACAGCTGAGTAAGATTGATATGGCATCAGCATTTATCTCATTAAATAGTAAAGTTACCTGGATTCATAGCTCCTTTTTCAATTCCAGCAGCTTGTTTAAGAAAATAAGTTGATGGAGGTTTAGAAATTAAAATATTATAACTTCGATCTTCATTAATCGTTATTTTTGTAGGTAATGGAATACCTTCTTTGAAATCCTTAGTTCTTTCATTAAAATCTTTACAAAATCCAGCAATATTAAGATTTCTCTGAAAAAAACAAATTTTTTAAGATGTTATCAAAAACTATTAAGAAACTGAGATAATTTGAAAATAAATTAAGCCGAAAAGTCCAATACAAAAAATTTCTGTTCAAAGGTTTGGTGTAAAGGTTTTAAATTATCTAACAATATATCAACAAGAATAAATAAATAAACACTTTTTCAATAAAAAGAAAATGTGGAAAACTGTGAAGAGGAACTTAAAAAATAAAATGTATCTAGACATAGGTTAATTGTAGATATAAGAAAATTTGAAAAGAAATAAGTATATGGTAAGCAGGTATGTATCCTACACTACTAAACAGCATTTCTATGTGTCTGTGTGTGTGTGTTCCCCTTAGCTTAACACTGGAATGTACTGATCAGAACTGGAAAATCCTGATTCATTAGTATATGTCTTGTGGTGGTCAGGTGTATACTCATATTATTATAAATTGATATACTGTATACATATTTGGGAAATGTTTAATACTTTTTAACAGATCAGAATTTTAAAGACGAAAATTGCAACTATCTCGAAAACGGCCATCCTAGCGCTATGAAGAATTTTTTCGAGTACCTCTCCATCTGCTTCCAGTGGTACCCTTTGGATGATAATATTTTCAAATATACCGGGGTGTTGTTTGAAAATTGGGGAGAGGGTGGAATAGGATGCTACCTTAATATCTCGGCAATTGCTCGTCCGATTTTCATGATTCAAATGACAGTATGTGTATTAGGTCATGTGCAACTGTTTAACATATCGGGTACACTCCTGATCAACTGGATGTTGGCTATCCAGAAAATTAAATCGATCAGCCCTATGTTTTGATTGCACTCACCCACGTAAAACGTACCAATCCAATCTTTCGCTAAATATGCTCAAACCTGTACGCTAGCTGCAATTTAGTACTTTTTAACCCTTTGACCTTTCAAAAATCAAAAATCGCAAACATCTTGCAAATGGTTGGTCCTATCGCTGTGAAAAATTCTTGCGATCCCTGCCATGATACCCCAGTCGCTTCCAATGGTACTAATTTAACTTTCGTTATATCAATTTTCATTATTCAAAAAAGAAAAAAAAGTTTTACACACAAGAGATAATCAATTTTGGACACTTAATAATCCCATTCTGGGACACTACTCGCCAGGAGAGCCTAGCTTGCAGGGGTGTGCTGCTTGCAAGCACTGTAGCTAGTAAATATATATTTTTTATGTGAATGAAAAACATGTAAATGTTATCATTGCCTTTAATAAAATGCATAAGCATAAATAAAAAAAAAAACTAAACATATCATGACTTTAAAACTAGAAAACACTACTTAAAAGCTATAATGAAAACAAAAATATCACAAATAAAATCTTAGAATATCAAAATAACAAGTTATGTGTAGGTTTAAAGACCCACAATTAAAAAAAAAGCCAATACAAATGCATAAAAGAAAATCTAACACAGCTAGAAACTTTGTTTTAAAGAGTATTATTTGTATGAACTATATCACAAAATCAAGACAAAAAAGTAGTAGGTAAATACAAAAACAAAAGGTACTAGTTTTCTTACTATCAAAAGAAGTCGGTCATTTCAATATGTCGCAAAAAAACACAGGGCATTATCAAGGATATCTCTGTCCTCTGTTAACACACCACAAATTCAAATAAATAATTTCTATTCTACGTACAGTAAAAAAAAAAAAAGAAAAAGAAACTGGTAGAGTGTTACAAAAATTTCCTGACAAATGACTTGAGGTAAGGTTTCCAGCCTCCCCTATTTTTTCACTTGATTGAGACTCACACTCAAATGCAAGATTCTATGCTTCTGCTAGTTTTCATAGCTGTTTTTGTCTTAATATTTTTTTTCTGTAAGGCAAGACTAAGTGAGTATGTTACAGTGCTGAGCATTTATAAAGTATTAGTTTTTATTTAATTTTAGCTGGCAATCATATATTTAGTTTATAATCATACATTCAGTTTAGCCAATCGTACATTAATAATAGTGCTAGATAATTGTATGCAGCATCTAAACAATTTTTGCTTTGTTTCTGACAAAATATTGTTAGTCTTAAAGAAATATACCTCTGTTGATGAAAATATCATATGAACTGTATTTTGGATATAAATTAAATACTCAAACAAAATCTCAGGATCCATGACAAATAAGAATACTAATAAATGATCCTGTTGTATTTGATGGAAGTTACAATGAAGTGAAGATTACTGCAGCATTTCTCAACATTACAGTATTTGCAACCAATTTTGAAGCATCATTTTCATTGCATCCTCCCCCTCTCATACAATAACAATGCATATAATAATAATTATTCTGACTATTTTGATGCTACAGATTACTATCTTAATTACAAATCTTACAACTTACTAAGAATCAGTAAATTTATTGATATTTGGCAACACCGATTCACTGCATTGACAAAACTAGAATCCATGCATCTCTACTGCTCTCTGTTTTATGTCCACCATATTGGATATTCTCATGATTTCGTGAGAAGTTCCAATTAGTCTTAAACATTCTGGAATGTCTGTGTAAACGTGTTGCACTTTGTTTATATCCCGCCAGTCTTGGTCAAGTAGATCCTTTTATTGCTATCCAATATGAATATGATAATTTGCGTGTTAATTGCAATTCATGGTAGTAGATTTATACACAATCATGGATAAACTTTTAACTTGGCATAAGGGAGCACTAAACAATGCATAGACAAGGTGGTTCTGAAAATTAAATCAAGAAAATATTCTCATGAATACTTAAATTTTGGGTTTACCAATACTGAAGTAAATGAAAAAGAAAGGCCCCAGTGGATCATTTGGTCAAACATTTTGGCAGCAGACAGCATGACACCTAATAAACCCAAATGACATTTGGAAATGCTTTATAGTGATGTTAACAAACCCCTGAGAATTCTTTGAATTAAAATTAAAACCATATGAAAAGCAAATATAATTTTAAAAAAACTTTGTATGCCGATAAAAAGGCCTCTTACAAAGTTTCATATAAAATAGCCCTCTCTTTATCTGTTTAGCCTCTGGAACTACCATAAGGTATAATTCAGAGGATGAATGAGGATGATGTACATGAATCTGAATGAAGTGTAGTCTTGTACAATCTCAGGTCAACCACTCCTGAGAAGTGTGGTTAATTGAAAACCAAACACCAAAGAACACTGGTATCCATGATCTAGTATTCATATAAAAAAAGCCAGATATAAAAAATCTCACACCATTGGTGAAGAGCTTATTTTGCCAGCTGCAATTGACACTATAGAAAGTACGTTTGGAGATATACCTAACAATTGCAGTCTACATCTCTATCAAATGATACTGTTTAATTTGGGATATAGCTGAAAATGTACAGCTTCAGCTTTTCAGGAAGATATATGACAAATTGTTTTCAATTCAGTTTGATGAGGTAACAGATAGCAATAAATAAGCTCATTTCATTCCCTATATTCAAGTTTGTGATTGCATGTCAGCAGTAGAAGAACTATGTTTTTTGCAAACCAATAGAACACAAAGCAACAGCACTCGCCTTATTTGCTATCTTATATGATTTTAAAAAAGAGGCATACATAGAGTGGAAAAATTGCGTGGAATATGCACCCATTTTGTTCGTTCAATGCCAGGAAGATTACAAAGTATTCAAGCACTTGTAAAACAAAACTCTGCATGGTGTGTCTGGGCACACTGCATGATTTACAGAGAATCTCTGCTTTTAAAGAAATGAGTCTTGGTCTGAATATTGTGCTAATGACAGTTGTAACTGTAGTAAATTACATAAAAATGAAATCCAGCTGCTGCTGGAATGTAAAGAAAGAAATATCTCAACTCAGTAACATCAGAAAATCTAAAAAGTAGGTTTCAGATCAGTACATGTAATAAATTGTTACTGTAACATGTCTTATTTGCTGCGATAAAAAAATGTTAAGTACTAAAAAAACAATACTACCAGTAAAAAAAAAAACTACTTTTAAATTACAGCAAAAATACTATGTACAGTTATTCTTTTAAAAAACAAAATAATTAAACTGTTGTTCATTGTTATAAACTAATGGTTCATTTATCCTTACTTGTCCGAGTGTAGGTCCAAGAGGAGGACCGGGAGAAGCCATACCAGCAGGAATGTGAATTTTTATCGTGTTTCCATGTTTTACTTTATCTAAGGCTTTTTTTACACTCTTTAATCTTGTAGCTGTTTTGGACATAACGCTGATGTATGATTATTATATGCAAACAAATTCAATAACAGCTCAAAACTACCCCAACGCAGATTGAGGTTAGCGCTTGGTTACCAGCTAGACATCAGCTGTTATCTTACGAGATAATAAAAGAAAAACGATTAAAAATTATTTTTAGACTAATTTTTTTTTTTACCTTCGGGACCATCGTTAGGTATTTCTTTAGATGATGAAGATAAATGATCTTTAAAAAAATAAGATATAACGTTTCACTGTCCAGGTTCGATTTTTATTATCATATATTATTAACTAATATTATAATTACTGGCTTAATTGTTATAATATACTTGGTTAAATATTTTTAGATTTTTTTTTTCATATGAAGCAAAAGAAATTAATGAGTAATAAATAAATTTTATATCATCCGACATTAATTTTTTTTAATCTCCATTATTCAGGTTAAGAAGTCTCTTTGTATTCAGATTTTAGTTGGTAGAACTAGTAGTATTCATTTCTGTCGTTGGGTTTAGTCTTGTCTTGGTGTGATATTGTATGTAGAGGTAAGTTCCTGCTCATATTAATATTGCATTATTGTTTTAAGTTATTGATGTGTTGTTTTAATGAAATTGTTGTTATTTTCTATCATTTGTGTAACAGTTAATATATATATTTATGTCTTTTAATATCTTTCATAACAGCACATGGCAAAAAATGTAGTTTTGCAAGAAATTGCGTAATTTATCAACGAAGTGCCGTCATTTTTTTTTCATCAAAATAAATATCATTAAACTATTTAGATGTATGTGTAGCATGTTTTAGCGATTTTTTTTAAATTTTTAATGTGTAGTAACTGAAACGTATTTTGAGTAATCCATGGGTAACCGCCCTTAATCTTCAACTTACGTGCAATGTTGTGGTATACCGGCATTGTTTGATATGATTTAGCTTGTATGGTTTACGATTTAAAATCCTAGTACTTTATTAAAATTAAAATCTTAATTTTTTCCTAGAATGATGTATTTAATCTAGAAATTAAATTACTAATATTAATTATAATAAGATGTGTTACGTGTATTTTATAGAAAATTTACGAATATTCTTAATTTTTATATTATAACAATCTCTTAATTGGTAACTATAATTGGAATATAAGTAACAAAGGTAGGCTGCAATTCATCAGTATGCCCTCCTAAAATGATTAAAAAATATTTTAATGGCAAATTGTAGGTATAGCTCAATAAGAACTGAAAAAGTAATAGATAGACAATTTAGTTTTGTGATTCTTGTCTAAATTTATTTTAAAGAAGAAAGATTCATTGAAGTACCTTTTCAATGAGTAGTATTTTTGTCTTTTATCCAAGTATTAAAAAAAAATAGATGTCAGATATATTATTAGTTAATAATCAGGCTCCAACTATAAGATATTAACTTAGTGCAAGCAGAGTCAATATTGCATTGACAATGTAGTGCTCACTGGTGATGCACCAGAAGTGACCAACACATGTTTAATAGTCACTGTATTTCTTTTTAAAAAGGGACGGCGATAATTCAGTGATTTAAATTACTTTATGCAGGAAACAGTTCCCTTAAAGTATTTCTACATTTTGGATATGTAGTGTAGTTTCCCAAACCATGAAGTTACACTGATGGTTAAATCAGATGATGATCAACAAATTGCAATTGGTAAGCCTTCCAATAATCACTAGAAGAAAGTCATTGTAATAAGAATAGTTTAATTTCCTCTGGTCAAAACTGGGCACAATGAATTACAGTTTTTAATCTCTGGATGTCATGAATGTCTACTTCCATTAAATTCGACATTCTTGCCATATTTGATGTCCAATTGTATTTCTGATGTCCAATTTTATCTCATTGGTCTCTACAACTTAACCCAACCCTCTGATGGGTTGAAAATTTTTATTTATATAAAACAAAATCTCTTAAATCTTCAATCAACAACTGGTTTACAGGACAGGGTTAGTTCATTTTCTAATATCTTTCTTCATGGTTTCAGTTTAGACCAAAAGCAACTGGCTGATACCCTATCCATGCCTGTAATTTAGTTTTTTTGAAACTGAAACTGCCATATCATACTGTAAGCTCACTTTGTTGTTTTATTATAGAGGTTCAAAAAAAATTTTTACTCCTAACTAGATCTTTCATCATAATCCTCATGTTTTGTGAATTTTTATTTTTAACTAGAATATCATGATCGTGTCAAAATGTATAAAAAATTTCTTCAGATTGCAAAAATTCAATAAAAAGAAGTAACTCACAACTAGTGCTTGCCAAAGATTGTTACACCAAGTGTTCTGCAATTATAGAAACAACTAATAAACATGAAGATAATGTGCTTTTCCTTATTGAATTTGACTTTCCTTATTCCCAACTCCTATTAGATAAATTGACTCTTTTGATATTTAATCTGACAGTTAATGAATGAAAAGTTAGGGTACTCTAGTAATAGTATATATATTCACCAGTTCACCTGCATATAAAGATGTAAGCATTTTACTATTTGTTATGAAAAAAAATTCATTTCTGTCGTGGTTAAAAAATGTACTGTTAACAAAAAATTAATATAGCAAAAAATTGGAGGAAAAGATTAATTAATGTTGTATCTTTACTTTGTAAATTTTATGGCCTTAAAACTTATTCTCTGAGATTTTCCTTCAAAATGTAACCAGAGATAAAAAATTTAAATAGTTATTTTTTACTGAAAAGTTGACTGTGGATAAAGAATGTAACTTCTTCAGAGATCTGTGCACACTCATCATCCCAAGCCCTTTGCATGTCATCATTGCTTGTAAATTAATTCCCTTTCAGTCTTTTTTTTTTTTTTACTGAGGGTACTGCGTGAAGTCATATGGAATGAAGTCAGGACTGTAGGGAGGATGCTCTGTTTTATTCCATGCTGGTTGGAGCATTATCTTGATGAAGAAACTATGATGTAACCTTCAAATGATTGTTCATTCTTGAGTTCTGGTGCAGCTTTAGACAACGTTTGGCATTCCTCAATATTCCACTTCCCTGTTACTGTTTTCTGAGTTTCCAACAGAACTTGCTCTGGAACTCTTTTCATACTAAAAAATGCAGCCGCCAATCTCTTAATCAATCTGGATTTTCAAACGTCAATACATTGTTCTGAGCCCTGATTAAAAGATCATAATAGTACAGCCAAGTTTTATCACTTGCCACAAGGGAGACAGGTGATGACTTGTCTGCCGTTCATTTAGGGAGGTTTCCCATTTTCAAACTTTTTCACCATTTCATGGTGAAAGTGCCATTTCATATATCACCATGATATATGATATGGCATCTGATGTTTAGTCAAGTTGTGTGGCACCCAAAGGGTACAATGTTTGCTACGTGAAGGATTTTGAAAAATAGCATGAAATGTTTGTGCATTATGCCCAAAGATGCCTCTTTGTGGTGGTCGGTCACATGCATCTTGTCTTCTTTCTCAAGTTAATACTGTCTGTCCTGTAAACTATTTTTCATACTGTAGCAATGTTTACTTAGTTATGAATGAAGATTTGTGGACCTGACCTTGGAGCTCTTAAGTTAAAAATTTCCTCTTTCAAACTGTTGGTACTACAAATATTGTTATAAGATGAGAACAGTACTCTTCAAGCTAAGGAGTCATTTCCTGTAAACATTAATAAACGCCTAATTCACTGTGTAAAATTGCTTCTTATTCAGGTTTTTACTACAATGACATCACTACTTCTTTTCATTATTGTAACTAAAAACCAAATGTCACCAAGACACCGACTAGTAACAGCTACAAGTTGGACCTATCTAAACACATGTTAACTTTTCATCACCTGTGATGATTCATTCTGTCATTACATAACTTTCTAGTGCCCTTTGTAGAACAAATTTATGAAAGCGATTTCATCAATAAAAGTGACTTTAATGATGTTATAAGCATGAGTAATTTAAACTATTTAAATTTTCCAAATCTGTAGTTGTGTTTGCAGCTTGTATGTATGTACATACTCAAAAGAAATTAAATTCCAGTTGTTTGTTTTAGTAAACACGCTAGAATAGTGAGATTGTTATATTTTAATAAGATTGCTTTACAGCAGTGTAACATTCAAGCATTTTTCTTGATCTTATGTTGCTTTAAAGTGTACTTGTAATTTAAGAAGAAGAAAAAACCTTAAAACCTTGAGTGATGTGTTTAGTCTGGTTAAGTTCCTAATTTTCCTAGTTGTCAGTAATGATAAATCTGAAAATGTGACTTAACACTTTGCGTGCTTGCACTATCACATTTAAAAGTGGTTGCAACACAAATGAAGTATGTTAGATACCATTACAAGCATTGTAATGGTATCTTCAGAACATGCTGTTCCGAAGAGTGCATGAAGAGTGAACGGCATGTTCTTTAGGTACAGTGTTTTTGCAATAGGTAATGAATTTTATTATTCTGTTTTCAGTAAATATTACAAATTTAATCAGAAAAGAACTAAGCCAAGTTTTCTTGGCAGTGCATTTTTAATGACCGATTTCTTTCTGAGGGTACTGATTATAACTTCTGAATACATTTCAGGTTACCAGAAAAAATTAATAAAACTTAAATATATACTTGAGTCAAATCGGATTGGAAAATAAAATACCACTTAGATTTTACAGCAAGCTGTGATGTAATGAATTGATTTTTAAGTTCATTTAATTATAACTAAAAATTTCATCGATATTAAACATTTATTTTGAAAAATAAGGTTTTATGTAAATTTGATGCTTAAAATTAAAAAAAAAAACTTCTTTATCTAAGTGCCACTTAGAACTTCATAGATTGAAAATGTTTGCATATGCTGCTCCTTGCCTTGTTGCAAGCAGATTTTAGACATTTTTTTATATCTGTATTTTTTTTATAAATATTAAAAATTATACAAAATAATAAAAAAAATGTACTTGTCATTTCAGATTTTGCAATTCAAAATGAACAAAAGATGAGATCATACATCTCATAGTGAGGAACCATTATAATATTTGATACATGTTTGCACCAACTTTCTTTAATAAAAAAAAAATTACTGTATAAAAACATCAACAAATTTCAAAATGGCGGCTGTGTCAATATTTTAAATCTTTTATTTCTTGGTAATTCTTAGTTGTATTAAAATATATTTTATTAGCAAAAATGTTAAGCCTTTTATTGTAAATGAAATGATATATAATTTTTGAAAATGTGTTTATAAACAACTTGAGTTATTGAAGAAAATTGATATAATTTTCAGCCAGATTTCATTTTTAACTCTATTATTAAATAAATTAATCTGAATAAGCTTGAAGTTTTTTACTTCCTTGTACAAAGTAAAGGAAGTATTGTGATCACAAAAAATTTAGGTTTTCAAATTTCAACAGTTTGTGACAGAAATATCAATTTAGGCCATCCCTGAATCCATTTTGATTAGTTTTGGCATGGTGTCTGTACATACATCTCGCATTACTCTAAAAGCAATTAGCCGTAGAATGTTTTGGATTTAGGATTTTTGCAATATTTATGTGTGATTCCTTCCATTTTGATTGCAATTGACTGGACCAACAATGCCCAAATCCGAAAAAAAATTGGGATTTTGGACTTCCTCTTTAACTGCAGTTACTGAGATCATAATTGATCATAAGTAGTATTTATTTTCATTGGTTCCATAGTTATAGCAAATAAAAGTATAATTGGTGAAATATTTGTATCTTATGAGAGGAAAGCACATTGTTCAAATCAAACTTATCTCCTTTTTTTTTAATTTAAATATATTGATTTATTAATTATTAACCTCTGATTGTAAAAAAAAATAAAAATAAATCAATAATAACAATTAAAAAAAAGATATATATATATATATATATATGAAAAAACAGAAGTAATTAATGAATAAAATTTTATGTTCTTGTCATTATAAAAAAATGTGTATGTAATTTAACAGACATACAAGGAAGTTATTGGTGTCTGTATCAGATTTTTTTAATGCTAAATAATGGCTAGTTAGTTATACTTATTTCTTTTAATGGTAAATAATGGTCACTTGATCATTATTGTGAGTGGATCAAATAAGATGAAACTATATGTCGCTAATTAGTTTTTAAACTATTTAATTATTTTTAAATGAATAAAAGGATTACCATTTTGCAATGCAATAGTTAATTGGATTAGTTGTTGGATCTGGCAGAAGGAAAAGCATGCTATGTCTGAGATGGATTGTCTCATTTTTGGCTTATCAATAATGTCCCATGTATCATTTTTTGCTAATCATTTCAACTTAACCTCTATAGCGTCCTGCAACTGCTTATTAAAAACAGACTGTTTAGCTTCTTATAAACTATTTATTTTACAGATACAGATGAAAAGAAGTAATTAGCAAAAGCATCAGTAACATGTATCTTCAACAACTTATATATTGTCATTATATTTAACATGTTTCTAAAAAAATATTTTCTGAACTTCTAAAAAAATGTCAGAAATTTGTTAAATATTTCTTACATATCACTTTACTTAATACTTAACATGATGATATTTAATATTTTCTTTAAACTTTCATTTTTTATGTGAGGTTAAAACAGATTATGGTATAAATATTATTTCATGTTTTGTCTAAATTTGCAGTTGATTCTCATTTTTACAATGACTGATGATGGATGGAATTCTGGAGGTGAAAGTGAAAACTATGTAGATAATACATCTTATAATAAGACGTACAATCAGCAAAGAGACAGAGGGGGTGGTCAAAGATGGAATTCTGGCAGGGGAAATAGAGATAACAGAGGTAATAGGGGTGGGAGAGGAAGAGGTGGAAGAAATGACAATACAAGAAGGAATGAATCTGGAGGTAGGAGCTGGAGGAGAAGTGATGCAGGAAATCCCAAGCAGTATGATAATAATGATAGTATTACAATGGATATTAATTCATCAGACGTGGGTAGAGTTATTGGCAGAGGTGGTGCCAAAATCAGAGAATTAGAAGAAGAAAGTGGTGCTAGTATTAAGGTAAAGTATGCAATATTGTTTTTTTTTTACCAAAATAAGATCTTTTTTTTTCGTTTTGTTCTTGTTATTTGTTTGGTTTGGTGCACTTATTCTTTTCTATTATATCGCACCAATGTTGTAGCATAAAAATATCTCCTATTCCCTCTCTTTCTCCCAATTACCTGTTTTGTTTATTCTTATACTTTTCTTTTTTCATGTTTTTTATATTTAGACTTAATAGAATGAGATTCATTATTTCTAATTGCTGTAGTATACAGCTCATGAGCCTTGTCCTAATATATCAAAGATTTTGTCATAAATTTCTCTCTTCTCTATTTTATCTTAAAAATCCTTCATTTTTTTTTCTATTAACCTAAATGTAACTCCACTGTGGATAAAGAATAGTTTTGTTGCATATGTTCTGGTCGATAGGTTAGATGCTTACCCATTCTGTTAAAATTGAGAAACTTTCAAGGCATATTTGTGTTAAGTATTCATTCATTTATGGACAAGATTTCGGTTTTTTGTCATTTGTAGTTCACACCTTAATTTTTGTTTAAACATTTCATTTGCTATATTCTCTTGGAAATAATCAGTTTTCTAGGTGTTCTTAATTATCTCCTGTGTTTTTGTTTTATCTCTAGCTATAAAATAATATTATATTATAAAAAAAAAATCTGTGCATCTGTTATTTCTTTAAATTACAGTTATAGTTACTTAATTTATAAATAACCGAATTTATGCTTTGTTATAATTATTAAATGCATAAAGTTTTAACAAATTTTATCGCATAAAATTTGATATACTTCCTTATAAAGCCAGATTAAATGATAATGAATTAAATTGAGTAAATAATTCTGAGGCATTTAACAGAAACAAAATAAATACTGCAGTATCTGTAATGCATAAATCTACCCTTTAAAAAGTACCATGTAATGTTTTATTTAGAATCAATATTGTTAAGAAAGATTGTAATAAATGAATTGACAGTTGCATTGAGAATTTTCCGTACTGGTAAGGTGTGGTTAGTAATTCTAGAATTATAATATTTTATTTCTTATGAATGATTATTTAACTATTTATTATTAAACCTTTAGACTAATAATGCTTTATTCTATATAATTATAAGTTGTAGAATTTCCTCATTGATTTTTTTTTACTTCTGGTGTAAAAATTATAAATATACTGTCAGCAAAGGGAGAACTTATTGACTGTGTGTCTAGTAGTATTGAATATTGGTTATTACGTAGTATATAGTCATGCTTAAGGCAATTGATAAACCTACACTTGGTAAACTACATCTTTGCCAGTTTGAGGTTTTGCCTGTTAGTTAATATTGTTTAACATGGACAAAACTGTTGTCATTTGCTTTGTTAGTTGTACAGGTTACTCGACATGACTGATATTTTCTTATTAGTTGTGTTCTTGGTTTTGATATAGGATACATTTTTTGTAATTTTTATTGTAAATTAACTTGTGGTATGATCTTTAATATGGAATTAATGGAAAAAACCTGTAATATTAAAATTTATTGAACCTTATAAAAATTGATTCAGGATTGTGGGATTCAGTCCTCAATGATTATTCAAATAAAGACAAAAATTGTAAATCGTATATCAACTAGTAGAAAATAATGCTAGCAAGGAGACTTGGAAAAAAGATTAATAATATCAGATCGAACTTCTATAAAGAATAAAATAAAAGTCTAGGAATTAAATTGAGATGCTCTTTGTTGAAAAATCAGTTTATCCTTTCAAATTGGCTTATTCACAAAGAACAGTTCAGTTTGTTCTGTAAAATTATTTATTGTACCTTGATCCATTTGTAAGTAATTTTTGTAATTGTTTGCTAATTAATTGAAATCTTAAAAAAGATTTGTATGTGAAGAATCATTTTGTTGTAGATTATACTGTTTCTTTTTTCATTAATTTCATTTTTTAAATTAACTGTTTTTAAGTTAAATTATCAGTTGATTGAATTATTTGTTTTAATAATTATTTATATTTGATAGTAATAAATTCTTTAGATGAATGGCTACAGACATCAAGGTGTCGCAGTCAACTGAATTTCAACAGTAGCTCTCTGAAATAACTGAATTCAGTAATATAGTGTGTAGGTGAACTCTACTTTTAATATGAGAATTTTTGCATGGTGCACAGGCAGTCTTGTAGTATTTCTAAGGACTACTTTCTCCTATCGGTACTCTATTTTACCATTTCAGTTTACAATTTTAAAATGGGATCTCTATATAAAAAATAGAGTTAACTGTGTAACCCACATCATTATTCGATTTATTTTCACTTGAAGAGACGGAACTTTGACCATATTTACCAGTCCGCTGAAAGAGATTGAAGCATTTAGAAGATGTTAAAGTTTTATGCAACTGCATCTAAGAGTTTTTAATGAATTGCTAATTTTCTTTTTATCTTTTCATTTGAATAGTTTAAATTTTATATATAATTGGATTAGATGAGTTCTTCCGCCAACCCAGCTTTAGTATGTTTTTCAACTTCAAGAAGAAGATTGAGGGTCTGTATTAGAAGTGCACTCATGGAAAAAATGCTTCTTACTCTGGTAATTTAGGTTGCTCAGCATCCTGTGCATTTTAAATCTTAACTGGAGTGACCTGAAGTTAAAGAAAGGACATATGTCAGTCCAAGCGATTAAATACAAACTTTCATGCAATCTGAAATTAGCAGAGGTGACCAAATCTGTATCAGCTCGGACTTGATATATTAGAAGGATTTGAATCTAATTTTCCCACACTTATAAGTTGCATTACTGAATAAAATTATGAACTATATACAAGAATTTTTAAGTCATTTTAAAGGCAGTTTTTACAAAAACTTTACGCATCCAAGCAGTCCAATTATTTTTGAGTAAGTGTAATTTACTCTGAAATCTCATTCGGTGGACCAACCAAGTATGGTCAAAGTCCCGTGTGTTTTCATTTAAAAATAAGTTGACTGATGGTGGGTGTTACTTGGTCGATTCCATTTTTTTTTCTATAGGATCCTATTTAAATAAGACATTGTTTTTATCCTATAACGAATTCAACAGGATGAATTAAATAAGATACAGAACACTATTAAGAATACTGTTTAAAAATTAGTTAAAATAGATTTTGTTCATCTTACTTCTTTCATTGAGGTCTAGTATATAAATGATTTGAAAAAATATTAGCTCAACATAAATATGTTTAGGCATAGAGTTGTATATAGAAAAAAAAGTGTAAAAGAAACCTCATGTACTAGGAAAATGATAAAATGAAAATGAATGATAGTAGAAAATAATAGATTAATCTTGACAGAATGTGTTTAGATTAATTTTTTGCATAGAGTTGAAGACGTATGTATAATTAATAAAAATGAAACTATGTGGAAGGAAAATGATCAAATTAAAATTTAAGCTTGACAGAATGTGAGTTAAAGATTGAATTGTCTATAGAGTTCCATGCAGTTTATTTATAGTATATATAGTAGTTTATTTATAGTATGTAGTATATTTACAGTTCCATGAAGTTCCATACAGTTTAGGAGCAAGCCATACTTGCTCCTAAATAAACTTCTTTATAAAAAAAAGAATGATCACTAATTTTGAAAATAAATTCACAGATTTCTGTTTCATTAATACAATAAGTTTAATTTTATTTATTATCACTGTAGATTTTTTATAAATTAATTTAATTTCATCTCTATAAAGTTTTAAATTCCTGATTTTTAAAAAAAAAATTATTTACTTTGAATTATATCTTAAGTTACCTATATTATTATTAATATATTTTGATATGTGTATATATATGTACATATTATTTTTGTTGTATTAGATTGGTAGAAATAGTTACGGTTCTACAACAACTGTTTCTATAAGGGGATCCTCAGACTCTCAGAATAAAGCAAAACAGTTGATAGAAGATACTATCAATTCAGGTGCTTCACGATACCAAAATGGTTATGCCAGCAGCACTTACTCAGACAAAACTACTACTACTACTACTTCTACTACTACATTTGTGGACAACGAAGATGACAAGCCTGCTATTGACTGGGATGAAGTTAATAGAATCTATGTGAGTATAGAATATAAAAATATGTTCAAGTTAAGAATTTATATGCTTTGAAATTTTTTTTAATAACTTAGTTATATTTATGAATTAAAAGAAAAGAATTAAATAAAATTAAACTTTTTAAAAATCAAAATAAATATACTTTTGAAAATATTTTATAGCAAGTTTTAAAATATTGGTATAAATGTTCTCAAATTAAGTATCAGTTTAATTAAAAGTTTTATTTTGATTTTATTTCCATTTACAAAAAGTAAATTGTACTTTTCTACAAGTAGTGTGTATTACATTTAAAAGAATAAAATCTTAATTTACTTAGTATATTTAAACTTTTCCATTATTAATAAAGTTATATTTTTAATGCTTTAAAAAGTAACACTAATTCTGTTCAGGAGTTAAATAAGAAAAATTAAAAGGAAAGTTTTCTTGTATTATTTATTTTCAAAAATAGTATAAAAAATGAATAATATTTTTTACTTAAATTATATATTAAACTATAAACAGTCTTTAAAATGTTTTAAATAAATTGGACATTTGCAGAAGTCATATATTTGCATTCCTTACACTTGAATTTATTCTTGAATTATATGTTAACATTAGAATTTAGAAGGGAGACTAAAAACCATAATTTTATGCTTGTAATTTTGTGCGATCCCTATATGATGACAAATCTATATTTAGATAATAATTATTTTATATTCTGAATAAATGTATTTATTTATTTATTTTTTTTTTAGGAAAAAGCTCAGAAGGAGCGTTGGGAAAATCTCCCACCAATGAAAAAAAATTTTTATGAAGAATTACCTGAAGTGGTAAATTTGTCTCCTAAACAGGTTTCGGCTATTAGGTATGTTACTCTGGTTTCCAATCAAAATTAATTTTATGCAGTGTTTATATAGCTTACAATAGTGTTGACATATTTTAATTTATTTCTAAAATTTCTTTTTACTGCTTTGTTTCTGACTAATCGAAATTATTCATTGGGATTGAAGTTCAGATGGTACAGAAGTAAGGACAGAATAGTGTCTTCATTTGACTTCAGTAATTTGTTGAATATGAATTTTTCTATCTGTGATTTTATGAATAAATTCTGTTGAAGCATTTAGTTATGAATTCAGTTTGCTGCTGTGTAATGTCTATATGATATATTATTTATATGCAATCAAATTATGTGGTAAATTTGTCACAAAATTTTGGCCCATTGGATGAAATCTGGAATTTATTGGTCTTTTGTAATCTCTATATATTACTCTGCCTGCCATTAGGAATAAGCCCATGTACCCTCCAGAATAAAGCTCTACTTTTATGTAGGCTCTTTCTGATGCTCCCACTACTGTTTATCAGTTATCCTGCTTTAGTCTTATGATAAAATGTAAATAATTCTTTTATAGCTATGATTAATTGCATTTCTTTCCTATAATGTATACTATTGCTGTCAATAATTTCAATTCTCTTTAGCTTTATAAAAAATCAAGAGTAATTGTTTTACATTGCAATTTTTATTAGTCAAGTTATATTGTTTTGTTGTTTTGTCTCTTAAGGTAAGAAGCTTGAAATGAATACTCACACTCTGCTTATGTGCATTATGCACCATTTAGACAAAAATATTTCATGTGTTCTCAGTGAATTTTATTTTAAAAAAGTTTTTTTTTTTTTTTTTAATAGAAATATCACATAAGTCTTATAACTCATAGATTCATGCACCTTATATTTGGCAAGCTTGGCTGCAACTTTTTACTTTTGGTTAATCTTATACAGAATTTTCAAGTGCCCTCCTATGTTTATACAAAAAATTAAAATATTAATAAATAACATAGTCAACATTAATATGAAATCAAACTAAATACAAAGAGCAAAAATCGTTAATTAAATTATAAATGAGTAGATTACAAGAAGGACATTAACCTAAATGGTTAACAAATATAGATTAATTTGGCTTTAATGTATACTAATAGAAGATATGAACAGGAAATGACAAGAACTAAAAAATTATGGTCTATAATTATTAAAATTTGTAGTTTTTAACACAATTAAAAGTTTATTTTGTCTGAATAAATTTTATATTGAAGGAAAGTAAATAAATTATCTTATAAATCTTTTTATAATTGGCTGTAATCAAAGTAAAAAAATAAAAATAAAGTAATAATTCCTTGTAGTTTGTACATTTCATTACTCTTGAATAATATGCGTCGTTAACAGTTGTTCTACTGAAACATGATGCATAATTTGTAAACGAGCTGTACTTTGTAAATAACAAGTAATTATTGTAATGAAATGTGGTGATGACTAATATTTCGGTTAACATTTACACAAGCCTGTTTCTTATTCCCTCCCTCACCTCTCCTGATTAGGAGTGGTGTAGGGTTACTCTTTGTTGTGTTAATTCACTTAGAACTTTTTTTTAGAGTAGGGTTTTGTTTTCATTAAAGCATTGTGTTTATTATAAACACAATAATCGCATATCAGTTTCCAACTCTGCTGCTGTTTACCAGTTTATTCTTTCACCGACAAAATTTTGTTGGTGAAAGATGACAGTGACTGCCCTAAAGAAGGTTTCCATTGTATTTACCTAGAAAATACCTAAACTTGCATTTTTTTGTTTGATGCATAGAACTTGTATTTTTTTTTATAAACTATAGTTCCATAACATTATGAATCTTTATGTAGATTAGCATATTACAGATTGATGTCAGAAAAACATTTCTTTATGTTACTGAATGAATAAACATATCAATTGTTAAAAATAAATGGACATATTAAACATAATCAGTTTTTCTTAAATACTACTTCTTAATTGGCTAAAAAGTGTTTTTAATTCTTGTTTTTAGTAGGTTGGTCAATCCATATTAAATCATCCAGGTCATAAAACTCTTGGTCTCAAAATGTCAGGAAAATTTTTTTATTTGTTCTATTTGCTGCCCTTACTAACCATGTAAAATTTTATTTTTGTATTTTCAAATACCTTTTAATTTATTAATTTTGTAAATTAAAAAAAAAAAAAATACGTTATTGTTATTTCAGAGGCTTTTAGTGATTGTGATGTTGATTAGTAAAAAACCTCCTAACTAAAAATTTTCATTGTATCACAATGGTTTTTTCAGTAAAATTTTCAGAAAACTGTAGATCAAGGTTAAAATGCATTTAGCAACTTATCTCAGTTGCTGTAGTAAATATAAGCTCAAATCTGAATTTCATACTTTTTTTTTTTGAAGAAAAGACTAAAATTTAAAAATGTGATTTTAAGTTAAAAGACTACAGTAACCAAAGTATTTTTTTAATATAATCTTAAAATATGAGTGGTGCATAATTTTGTGGTTTTTTGACTGCCAGTACTTTTTAACCCTTAAATAATACAAATTTGATTTCCTGAAAAACGCATAATACAAGATAATGAAATTATGTTATGAAACTTTATTTGATCCAAAGTTTTTAAAATATTTATGATACACAATCAATTTATCATAGATTTTAAAATTATTATTACACTATGTAAATAAAGTAAACAAAAAAATGCCAGGCTCCTGCATGGCAACAAGAAAATGTAAAAAATATAGACAGCAGTTTAGTCACTATCACTCTTTCCTTGTAGGTGTAGGCTTCATTGTAGCACACTGCTTGTGTCCCAACATGAATAATTCAGGATTCAACATGAATGCTCCCCTCCACCTTCCCAAACTACAAGCACAGGTCTTCAACTATTAGTTTTATTCAGACTGTGATTATTAATGAAAATTTATAAAGTGATAAAATGTGAATTCTGCAAACCAGTCTGAACAGTATAGTGTTGGAAAAGGAAATTGAACTAAATGTCATAAGTTAATGCTTTGTGATGCTCTATCTGAGCATTACAAAGCATTTTTATTTAACAAGTTTGAGTTGTGCCAAAAATTATTCCAATCTCACAAGGAAAAAATATTAAAATTTTTATGAGTAATAAGTTTGGAACTCTCTCAAAAATTAAAAATTTACAAAAGTGTGTAAAATCAGGTCCTGGGCAAAAAATATGTGATGTTTGTAGACAAAAAATTAACAAACATGACACACTATTGCATGATAAAAATGAAATTGAAGTAATGGTCAGTTTAGTGAAGAGATAAGAAACATAGAACTATCTATTTCTTAATAACAGACATTGGAAAATTCATCCATGTGAAATTTAGGGGAATCCCCATTTATGATTAATGGAATAACACCACATATCAAATCAAGCTATTCAAAGAAAAAAATCTGTTAAAAGTGCAGGTACTGTACAGTACTGTTATCAAAAGTAAGCAAGGTTTTAGAAAAAGAAATGTACTTTAGCAGATGAATCTTTACTTGCATTGACAAAAGAAACTGAACAGAAATTAAAAAATATGGATAGACTAATAGATTTAATGAAAGAAAAGCTTAATGTTACCACTTCACAAAGAGAAAAAATATAAATTTTAACCCTAATTTGTGCTTCATGGAGCAGAAAAAAATTAAGTGAAGAATTTAATGTGAGTGTGTGTACTGCTTGTAAAGCTAAGGGTCTTCTTAAAGATAAGGGTATAATTGCACTGCCTGAACCAGGAAAAAGACATCAATGTAAATGTGTTTAGCTTGTCAAAAATTTTTACCAAAGTGGTGAGTACTTTTCTCTATATTATTCATGAAAACATTTCACTATTGTTTAAGCTTGTTCTTCAATTGAACAAAAAACTACTATGAAAACTATTATGAACTGAGAAGTTAGTATGTTCAAGAGACAATGGAGATTGTATGTTAATGTGCTGCTCAAACTGCCCTCCAAGCAACAATCAAAATCCTTCATTGTAGAGAAATTCGAAGAGTGATACCCTAATAATGAGGTGACTTTCTGCTTGAATATCTACTGACAACTCAACAGGCGTAGTTCACTGTAACATTAAAAGAATTTCTGGAAATCATAGTTGAAGGCCTAGAAAAACTAATGCTTCGCTCTTTCATTACAAAATCTCAGGCCAGATATAAGTAGATGAAGCCATTGTTCTTAGTTTAGTGAAAATGTTCTTTTGTTTTGTAAAATGAAGCTAATACATAATGTTTCATGACTTATTAAATTTATTGGCAGTCAAAATATATATATATATATATATATATACTCTGCAGTGCCTTTATCTTAAATCACATTTTAAAACTTTGTTCTTTCTTAAAAAAAAAAATTATGAAATCCAGGTTTGAGCATATGTTTTCTGCAGCATTTAAGAATTAAGTTGCTTAACGCATTTTTATATTCTGTATATTTTTTGAAAGTTTTATGTAAAAACCATTGTGGTATGATGAAAATTGATTATGTGTTTTTTTTACTTAATTGTCACAATTGCTAAAAATCCTCAGAAACAATAACTAAGTTTTTAACAAATTTAAAAAATTAATAACTTAAAAATGTATATAAAAAGAAAATTTTACATGGTTAATAAGGGTGGCAAATAGAACAAATAAAAAAATTTCCATGACATTCTGAGACTGGGTTTCATTTTAATTTTTAGCTGGATGATTTAAAGTGGACTGACCCTAGTATAACATTTAATTAGAAATTATATCAAAAATAGATTTAAACTTTTGCCCTACGCAAAAGCAGGAACTTCACTCAATCTTCACTCAATGTTGAATTTTTCAGAGGTGTGATAGGTTAAATGTGTTAGAGCTAAAAATATTAAATGTTCAGGTTTATTGCTAGACGAGCAAACTTAGATAACAGTAAAACTTAGATAAAAGATAAGCAGTTAATATTATATTAGGGAAATAACGTATCAGAAATTACTGCATTTTCTTTTTATTCAGTTAATAAACTTAAGAGTACTTTAAGTAAGATAAACGGTCTAAAGGAGATTCACTCAAATGATTAGAGCTCTTTTTTATTGAAAGGAAGTCTGTTAAGTCAGATATCTGTATTTATTATTAAAATCCATAAATTCTTATAATGTAAACATGGACAATAGGAAAAACAGAATTTCTCCAGTATATCTGTGGAAATTTGTGGAAAGAGAAATTTGTGGAAAACTTTTATAGCGGCTATATAGATTGGTTGGCTAGTTAAGATATCTATTTTTAGCTAAACTGGTTACTAATAAAAAAAAATTTTAAATGTAATTTTTTACATTAACATTTTTTACATTGGAACTGATAAAATGTAATTATTTTGCTGATTTAAAAGAGAATAGTATAGAGAGAATTATATATCCAACCAGACAAGTGATTAATAATAGATTGGGGGTGGGGGAATTGTAATTATTTCATGGTATCCTATATTTGTTTGGTATGTTATAATAGATTGTTCCTTATTGTAGCAATGAATAATTAGTGATAGTTTTATATCTGATTATTGTGGCTTAATAAAAATTTCAGAAGATATTCACAAATGTGGATTTGTTATTTTAATGGATTCAAGCAAAAAAAATTAAAATTTTATACTGCTTATTCAAAAATAAATTTACAGTAGTTTTAAACGCACACACGACTTCTTTAAAATTACTAACAATTTTAATTAAGCAAGAAGTATTTTGAAATGTTCTTACAAATATATGTAACAAAAGCAATTACACTTACAAGTCTGAGTACCTAGTAGACTATACAAATTCACCATTTGATTGTATGATGTTCAGTTTTATGTTAATCGGCCAGTTAAAATATTTTGTCAAGAGAACAGCACTTATTAGCATATCTGAAACTGCATAGATCAGCACATACAAAACCTTTTGGCAACTGTGCACAGAACATTATATGCATTCTTACATTAAATTATTTATTATTAATTTTTAAAATAAAATATTTTTGCTTTATCTTTAGCTTTAATATTCTTGCTCCTTCAAAATCAAATTAAAAAAATATCAGCTTGTTATGCTATTTGTGTATTTTTTCTATACCATAATTTTTGTTTTGTTTATCTCCTTAATAAACTTTTTTTTTTAAGTCTTTTTCTTCTTTTAGTCTTCTTGCAGAAGACTAAATTTTGCATGGAAATTATAAATAGATTTTTAAAAATGTACAATTTATTGCTATATTTTTTGTTGTTTCTTTTTGTTTAGAAAAGCAAATAATAATGTTGTTGTATCTCATACATTTGAAGAATCAGATGATCCTATTCCCAATCCTGTTGTAACATTTCAACAGGCTTTTCACAACTATCCAGATATTTTACAAGAAATAAAAAAACAAAATTTTGTTAAACCATCACCTATACAAAGCCAAGCGTGGCCTATTTTACTTCAAGGAAAAGATATGATTGGAATTGCGCAAACTGGAACCGGTTAGTGTTTTTCATATATTACATTTTGATTTGTTTTTGTTCATTTAAATTTAATGTAGCCTTACATCCATTTATATGATATTTTCATCATTTCTTTAATCAGTTTTAACTGAAATAGAATTTATTATTATAAAATAGTAAAGTTAGTTGTACCATTGTTAGGTGATTGTATGAGATATATATTTAAATGGAAAGGAAAGAATAAGATATTTGTGCGATGAGTTGATTTGAACAAAATTTTGTACTAAAATTACTGTAATCCATTTTTTTTTTTACCCTGATTTTACTCTCTATTTTGTACTTTTACCATGTACTCTACAATCCACCATTTATTGAGTCTTCTCTTGCATAGCTTGACGTAAGATAAACAATTTTATTAATGTTTCATCCTTTCAAAATTCCAGATCTGCACTTTTACATAAATAAGTTTTTCAATTCATATAACTGTTTTAATATTTGATTATTCCAAAAAAGAGGAATATTTTGTAATGAATCACTTACAGATGAGTAAAATGAATAGTCCACTTGTTTTATTCTTCATGTGTGGTATGGCTACTATTATATAGTACAGTATTTGAAACTTAAGTAGTTTATACCAATATCCATAGACATGAAGCTAAGGGTATAAAATTTTGATTGGGAATGTAGTTGTTTGATAAGTAATCAAAGCTTAAACACGTCATCCCCAGAATAAAATTATGGTGCGTCTTGTTTTGGAATCAGGTGGATTTTTTTTTTTTTTTTTTATTAACATAAGGGTTCAAGTGCCTATACTTCTGCACCGATACTAGGGAGCCAGTGTATACATAACCGGTCATGGGCTATACATTATGTTTTATCATATCGCCCTTCTTATGCATGTCAGATATTCCTTTATTTGTTTATTAAGATAGATCTTAATCTGATAATATATTTATAACTGATATTCCCTCCTACCCGTATTAAATAAATCATTTTTAAGGTTACCTAGTGTGCTAGGCTTGTTATTCTTAATAACTGTGCTATTCTCCTGAGCAATTATTGGTTTATGTCAAGTAACGAGTAACCATCAGATTATCACACGCAATATGTATAATTGTTATTTTTAGTGATATGTGTGTTTATTTTTACATGGTTGGTCAAAATGTGTAAATGTAAAAAGTATCAATTAAAAGAAATAAAAAATGAAAAAAAATGAATAAGAACTTTAGTTCAAGCCTTTTTATTTTTATGGCCAGTATCATTGACATTGGCTACTGTTATTGCTAGTATTTTTGCTTCAAATCAGTTTTTTAGTTTATAATCAAAATGCAAAAAGTGTGTTTGAATTGTGTCTGCTAATTAAGTTTCAATCATTGTTTTGCTTTTGTTAAATAATTGTTAATTCTTGTAGAGTGATAGTAAATGGAATGTTTGTAAGTTGTTTATACATATTTTATTTATGTAATCAATTATAGAAAGATAAATCTTATGAATTTTTTTATAAAGTTCCATTATTTTAAATCGAACAGTAGGATTCTGTATTACATTGCTCTATATAGTGGAAAATACAGTTAGACAGCTTGTAACATTAAGTCAAAGGCAGTTATGCTTTTCTTCTATGGCTGAATATATCTACGAATGTATATATTATACTAATAAAGTCTAGTTTCATTGAATGATATCAAATGACCCAGTGTTTGCTTTCTTCCTGTATTGTGAGGTGTTACAGATTTGATGGGTTTTAAACTTGAACCTAGAACTTCACTAATCATGTAATACTTTACTGTGGTGTAATGCAATTGCTAATCAAAATATCCATATGAAACTAAAAAATCTGTTTGCCCAAAATGTTAAGTTATTCACACATAATTTTTTTTTTTTTTCTACATAATCATTATTATGTAGAAAGTGAATTGTTTTATTAGGATTTTTTTTACATTTAACTTCTTTCTTTACTTCTTATGGAAACCATACTGATATTATTGCTTTAATGAGGTCAGTTATTGTGGAATTCACTTTTGAGGGCTGTTTTTTTTTTATTATTGCCCAAAAATTTTTGGTTTGGTTTTAAGTCTGTGGAGTTCCCTCACCACAGGAGGACTTGAAATGTTTTGTTCTTTGAAAACCATTTGCACTTATTTAGCAGTAAAGCATGGTGCCAAATCTTCTTAACACTACATTTCCTTGTGGGAATTTCTTTTGAATTTGTGACGCAACTCTTTCCTTCAGAATCTTGATACATCTATCACTTTTCAATGTACCATGTACAGGAAGCACATGGGCCTTCAAATGTGAAACGGCCCCAAAAGAGTTAAAACAACTGAGGATGTGATTCTCTGAATTGTGTAACTGATTTTTTGTTATAAGCCGATCATATTTTTTCATTTGATGATTTTCTGATGTATGGGAATCCTTTGCCTCTAAACATAAAAATGTGACTTAGTGGAAAACAAGATCTTTATGTTCAGATTAATTTTGCGCACTACTGTAACTAATTATACAGAGCCTTAGTACAGTTAGAAGGGAAAACTCTGGCATTCCTGTTGCCTGCATTGATTAATACTGATGATCAGCCTAAACCATGTCGTGAAAGAGGGGTGGGCCTAATGTAATTGTTCTATATTTATAGAAAATTTAATTTTATATTTTTTTTATCATCAGCCATCATTAATGAAAAGAAAGTTTAATTTTTAAAAAATTTATTTTGAGAGTAGAAAATGAAAAGAATTTATAATTTTGGGAAATCAAAAAGCAATGCAGTTAAAATTGACTAGTATTAAAAATAAAATAGAAAGTATATTTTATTTTTTGAACCGTAAACTTGCTTTTCTCCAAGGATATTTAAGTTTTTTGAACATGGCATCATTGGTAAAATAATTATTATACATAATTTTAAGAATAGCTTACCAAAATTCCATTTGACTTCCTCAAACACTTTTGGCTATTATGTCATCTTCAGAAGGATTTTATAATTAAACTATATAAGGATGTAATATTCACATAATAAAATTAAGTATGTAACAGTTGATCATCATTTTATAACGTTAAAAGTCGTTAATCAAAGTAACTATGTCTGTTTTATAAAAGAGTATCACAGTTGTTATCTAGAAAGAGAGATCTAAATAACTTGTTATCTAAGAGATGACAGTTTGTTTAAGCCATGATTATTCCAATTGTTTTTTCTTGTTTTATCATAGACCATAAAGTAACTTTTTATATTTTTATTTGTGAAATTTCAGGTAAAACTCTGGCATTCTTGTTACCTGCATTAATTCATACTGATGGTCAGCCTATACCACGTTGTGAAAGAGGTGGGCCTAATGTAATTGTTCTAGCTCCTACTCGAGAGTTAGCATTGCAGATAGAAAGTGAAGTGAAAAAGTATAGCTATAAAGGCATTCGATGGTAAATATTAGTATAAAAATCATTATTATGTAGAAAGTAAATTGTTTTTTTTTGTTTTATTAGGATTTTTTTTACATACATTAAACCTATACTGTATTACTGTACTATTCCAAAATCCATTCCAATTCTTCATTTCAGCATTATTGTTATACATGTTGCCAAATTAAGATTATGCAGACCATATATGTAAGTTTTTTTTGTAGCTGAAAACCTAATTAAAAAATAAAGACGCAATTTTATATGCTGTAAACATAAAAACAAATTATAATTTTTAGTAAATTTTATAATTTTTATCTGTAAGTGTATTAAAAAATATGTCTGTATAATTAATAGTGTGATGTATTTTCTAGTGAACTAGTTCACTCAGGTTTTGAATACTAGATT
This sequence comes from Zanna intricata, assembly GCA_010016005.3. Lineage (NCBI taxonomy): Eukaryota > Metazoa > Arthropoda > Insecta > Hemiptera > Fulgoridae > Zanna > Zanna intricata. The sequence continues at coordinate 4,137 of JAAAKQ030259753.1, read as the reverse complement.
TATTTAAATCTAATTGTTCGTGATTATCAAAAGGGTTTTTTATTTCTGTAAAAGTATTTTCTTATTCATTATTTATATCTTTTCCATTTTTATATTATCATAAATAAAGCTTCTAATTTCATTATGTATGTTATTTGACTTTGATATTTTTTGTGATAAATTCCTAAATTTTGATTAAGATTTACATTTCTTCAAAGGATGTATTTAAATATAATTAATATTCCTTGCTTCTAGAAGTAATATTATACAGGGTGTATCACAAAGTTCTCCTGAGTCCTTCATATTAATGGAAAACGTTCATATAAACATATTCTAAAATAATTTGTTTTTGAGTTACAGCTTGTAAAAGATTTCGCTCAGATTTCAGTTACCCTGGTGAAATGAAGTTGTATAAAAATTTTTAGGATGTTAATTAAGGGACAGAATTAGTCATTTCTTATGGTTTTTGACCTGAAAAATTAAATAAAATTGGTCCCAGAACTGTATCTGCAGTTGTATTTGAGAGATGTAGGGGTGTAACCCATAAATTGGTGTAAAAATATCTGTTTTTTACTTCCTTGTATGAAGTAAAGGAAGTATTGTGATCATGAAAAGTTCGGTTTTCAGATATCGGTGGAAATATCCATTTTGACTAGTTTCACTGTGACCTATGCATTTCGCATAACTTTATAACAATTAGCCATAGAATGTTGAAATTTTTTATTTAGGACTGTTGTAACATCTAGTTCTGCCTCCCCTTTTGATTGCAATCAACTGGACCAAAAATGTCCAAATAGTCCAAAATCAATCTAAATTTTTTTGATTTTGGATGTTTTCTGAACTACAGTAATAAGTCCTCATTGAAATCTTTTCATTGTTTTAGTGGTACTTATTTTCAAATAAGTACCACAAAATAAGTAACAAATAAGTAACCTATTTGTTATAGAGTTACAGCCAAAAGAGATTCTAATTAATGAAATACATGGATCTTACAAGGGGAAGGCACGTCAGTTTGAATCTGACTTCATATACATATATATTTTAAACTTTTTTTAAAAATAAAAGTATATTGATTTATTATTAGTAATGATTAACCTCTGATTGTAAAAATAATAAAATTTTATGTACTTTTAATTTAAAAGAAATGTGTTGATGTAATTTAGTAGGCGTAGAAGGAAGTCATGTGTCCACATCAGATTATTTTTACCAGTCACAAACTTCTGCTGAAATGGTCAGTTCTTTTCTTGGAAATGACTTCTTATCAAGACTTTCCCAAAGACAAAGAAAACAGTATTTCATAAACCCACATTGAAATTCAAGATGTAATGCAACTTTCAGATCGCTGCAAACTTGCACATATGCTGTTTGTCTCCAATATTGATACCATAGTTTCATATCAACGCATGAGCTAATGGAATGAATAGTTGTTAGTTGCATTTTGCAGTAAATCTTCTTTCTTGATAAATTATAGTTAATAAAAAGACACCTTTTTTCAGGAATATAATTAATCCCAAGCTCTCATCAGGCCATTGAGATCAGTACAAATGCACACCAATTTTTCATAGTTAAATAAATTTAAAAAGTCTTATTTTGTGTTGTAAACAGTAGTAACTTAATAACTTTTTTCACTAAAAGATTCCACTATTGCATTCTAGTTTCCAGAAATACAGCTTGCTGCTTTGATAACCTTAAATCACAAACTAAACATTAAATTCTTGTAGTTGAATTAAATGAGAATATTTCTCATCAGATACAGGAAGAATTCTTATTCTTCAATCATCTGTTTCATTATCGGATTGTTCTAGCAGTGTCAGAGATTAGATGGTGGTACAGGTATAGGTAATAGGTAAATTAAAGAAGTTTTACAGAGGCTAATAATTATTAATAAATCAATGTAAATTTAAAAAAAAAAATACATTTATATGAAGTCTGATTTGAATCAATATGTTCATGGTTACGAATCAAACATCTATCACACCAAATAACTAATAGAGCAACGTAAAACAAAATAATATTTAGTCTAATATGAAATGCTGATATGGAGACCACAAAAAATGTGATGCAATGTGGTACCCACCACAATGCAATTGTGTAACTGTTCACTTTATGGAGGATCGTATTTCACTTTTATATTAAATAAGTTTAAATGAAATGCAGCAAAAAATGTGCATTTGTAATTTAATATGTGTACAAGAAAGTCATGTTGTAACCACATCAGATTTTTTCTAATAACTTTGGTAATAAACTCAAAAAACATTTAAACTAAACTCAGAGAATTTTAATTCTGAACAAAGTTGTATAAGTTGAATAAAACTAAGAATAGTTAAAAAAGTTTGAATTCTATTTGTGCATTATTCATAACAGTTTATAAATTAGCCCGCCATTTTCAACACGTTTCTGTACTGCTTTTGTTGCTCTTTTTAGTTCTTCAGGGCTTCTTAAGTTGCTCAGTCGCATTATAATTAATGGTGACAATTAATTTCTCATGAGAATTTATTTTTGTTTTGTACATAATATTTTTCATCCATTCCGACAAAAAAATCTAAATGTGTTAGATCACCTGAGCTTGATGGCCAAGAATGTAGACCTCCACAACTGTTTCATTTTTCAGGGAAATGATGATTTAAGCGAGTGGAAGTGGCAAAAGAAATATGGAGGGACACCATCTTGCTGGAAATACATTTTTTGTTTCTGTACTAGATGAACATGTTCAAGCAGCTGATAGAGAACTGATAGCAACTTAATAGAAAATACAAGTAGATCTTAGCATTAAGTGGTCAGGTAATATGAATGGTCTAAACAGCTGATTGTGAAAGAAGGCATCCATTGATGCAATCGGTGCTGCAAAAGGCCTTCAACCATTTATTTCATGAGGATTATTTTCTGACTTTGATCCGGTAGATGTTGTCTACGGACATGAGGATTGTGCTGAACTGCATCAATAATAATTCCTTCAATAACAATGTCATGTTGATAAGATCGTTCGTAGGTGGTACAAATACAAGTAGTGAACTTGTTTCCTGAAGATTGTGAAAACTTGTGCTAATTGTTTTGAGATCTGGAATTCTGTGATTTGGAAAATGTGTATATTCTACTGTAGCAATTGTAGCATTACTATTACACTCGCCCAAAATAAATATGTGATATCAATGTATTTTCTATTATAAATAAGTATGGTGTTACTTCAAGAGCAAATCAGTCATGTTCAAATTAAAATTCACAGAAAACCTTCACTAACGACTGGACAGTTCTGTAGTTCCCTATATTCTTAACATACTCGTACGTTACAGAATTATTTGTCAACTTTGAAATAATAATTTTTCAAATAATTTATTGGATTTCTGCCATTAATAAAAAATATTCTTAGTGTTTTTTATTTATTTTTGTTTTACAATTGTTGTGTAAGTTCTACATATTAAAAAATTTTTAACAATAAATTTTGTTTTTACAATTTTTTATATCGCCAATAAAGAATCTGGTTTCTGTTTACATTACATAAGTACGTTTGACAAATTTAGTACTGTTTACAAACAAAATTAGAATTTTTCTAACTTTTCTTTGTTTTACTTCACTGACAATTACATGGTCCAGTTGCACAGATTGTCCATTTTGCCTGCCACAGATTTTTTCACTAACTTCCTACCAATTTTTCTGTGTTAGCATTTCCTGTCCTTGCAATTTTTTTTAAAAGCAGATTTATGAAATTTGCTACTGTTGGGCAGAAATGTTTTAGATTGTAACTTATGTCCTAAATTTAATGTTAATGAAATGAAGTATTGCATAGGGATATAACCATCATTCAGGGTCAGATGTTTTAAATTATACATTTCATTTCTTTTTAAAATATACTGCACTTTAAATGCATGCTTACAAGGTTAGCTGATTAACTTTTACAATGTAGTTTATTCATAACCTTTAGCTAAGTGGTAGGCAGGAAGGATCCCTATTTTAAATTCAGAATTACAGTTCCAACTTTGCTCCATTTTAAAATAACCTCCATTTAAAGAGTTTTGAGTGGTTCAAGAAAGTAATTTGTATTTAATTATATATAATTGAGAGGTTTCATGTTCGAGCCTCTATATACAGGGTGTATCAAAACTGCACGGCAATCTCTCTGAAACGGATTCTATATCTAAAAATAAGAAAAAAGTTTCCAAT
>JAAAKQ030259742.1:0-10783 GCA_010016005.3 Zanna intricata | reverse complement strand
CTTACAGCCCTGACTTGGCTCCCAGTGATTTTCATCTGTTCCCATGCATGAAGCAGTGGCTTGCATCTCAGCGGTTCACCAATGATGAAGAGCTTCAAAACGCTGTAACAGGTTGACTTCGGCAGATTTTTATGCAGAAGGCATTTCAAAAACTGTTAAACAATATCACAAGTGCTTGAATTTGTTAGGAGATTATGTTGAAAAGTAGAGAAAAGTCATAGTTTTAAGATGTATATAATAAAATTTTTGTATCTCATCTGGTTTAATTTTTATTTCAAAACGCAGGTTACTTTGTGGACGACCCTCGTACTTCAAATCTTTGCAGAAAAGTATCTTTGTATTGAAAAGTATCATATATTGCATTGACTTGCAATTCACTAGTCAAATAAACAATTGAGGTTATTGGTAGTAGAAATAGTATTAGTTAGGATCATGATTTGTGTAAAATTCTTAGTAATGGAAGAATATATATGCAAAACTTTTATGTTCCTAGACAAGGCGTTGTTCAGATACCCATAAACCCCATTAGAAAGATATGTGCAGAGTCTATGTAACTATTAAATTTTCCCTTCTATTTAATAATGTTTGTTGCATTTTATAAAAAGATTAGTTTACACATATATTTTTGATTACAAGGTACATTAAGTGTATTTTATTTTAACTTTGCATTTTAGGTCGAAGAAGAACAAAATCTCTTAAATGAATTAAGAAAAATAGAAGCCAGAAAGAAAGAGAGAGATAAGAAAACTCAAGACCTTCAGAAATTAATAACAGCAGCTGATAATCAAGGTGATAATAGAAAACAGGAAAAGAAATTCCCAAAAAAGAAATTACAGCATCAAACAAGACCTCGTATTGATACTAATGTAAGTTTTTCCATAATAGTAAATTTCATTAACATAATCTGTTTTTTTCTTCTTTTTTACTTCCTTGTATGAAATAAAGAAAGTATTGTAATTGTAAAAAATGTTGGTTTTCAGATTTCACTGGAAATATACATTTTGACCATTCCTGAATCTAGTTTGATTCAGTTTCGGCATGACATACGTACAAATGTATCTCCCATAACTCAAAAAAAAATTAGCTATGGGATGTTGAAATTTTGGATTTAGTAATATCTAGTTGTGCACCTCCCCCCCCCCCTTTGATTGAAATCAACTGAACCAAAAGTTTCCAAAAAAGCCCAAAATCAAAAAAAAAATTTGAATTTTGGACTTTTTCTTAACTGCAGTAATAAGCTCTCATTGAGAGCTTTTCAACAATATATCACATAAGTGGTAGTCATCTTCATTGGTTCCAGAGTTATAACGAAATAAAATTTTAATTAATGAAATATTTGGATCTTACAAGACACATCAGTTCGAATCAATCTTCATTAATTTATATTATTAATAATTATTAACCTCTGTAAAAAATTTTTTATCATAAATAATTCAATAATCACAAAAAAAAAATGAAATAATATCAAAAGTGATTGATTAATGAAATAAAATTTGATGTACTTCTTGTTTTTAAAAAATGTATACATGTAATTTAATAGGCATAAGGAAGTCATGTCGTGCCCATATCAGATTTTTTTTCTATTAATCTAAATCTTTAATCTATAGAACATGTAATTCTGCTTATTATCAGTCGGTTTTAGCACAAGCACAACTAGATGCATTTCCTTCACAACCCACATAAATCTCAACCCAATTGAGTTGACTCTCAACTATATACTAGAATAAACATAGTTGAGATTATATTGCTGTTCTGATAACAGAATGAATGGTCAACCTGAGACTGTAGAAGATACTTTATTTACATTCATACTTATCATCAGTAATGTATGGCAATTCTGGAGGCGAAACAGAAAAAGGAAGAAAGTTTCCTGCAGTTTCACAGTATGTTGTTCACCAAAAAGTTATAAACAAAGATACAAAAGCAGTGATGCAACCACAACTTGGGCATAGAATACAAATAAGGCAATGGGTAATAATCATAACGTAAAAGCAACTTCTTACCAAAAGTATTAAAATTATTTTCTGTAGTTTTTTCTTATTTTTCCCTGCAAAATGCACCATAGCATCTTTCTTATGCAATGCTTTTCATCATGACAGTTGTTATAGTTTTTATATAAAGATGTTAAATTTTAAATTACTTAATCCATATCATATTGGTTGTGTTATAATGAACAAATGCATCATTATAGTTCCACCTTCTCATTATCAGAGCTCTACACACAATTGTGGTTGTAATTTTTCTTGTGTTTATAATTATTGCTTAAAATAGTATTAAATCATTAAACCTTACTGTTAGAATAGAAATAATCTTAAATAAAGACATATTCCCGAAATTTGTTTAATTTTTTATGTTTGCTCTGTCTTCCTTCATAGCAGCAACAACATTCTGAACTAAATTCACTTCTTAAGATGGAAAATATGTTTTGTTATAATCCAGGTTTGAAGCAGCTAAAACAATTGTGATTCTTTTCTACTATGATTATGGTGTGTGACTATAATCTAAAAATCTGTTGTATATGGTTTTCTTATGAATGGAATTTACAATTCTGTATATATATCCCACAGCAAGTGTTTGATGGTTAAGTACTTGCCTTCCTACATGGGAAGATGATAGTTTGAGGCCTGGCCAAACCAGTTTTAACATTACCTACTCTTCAATTCTGTACCTTCACTATTCTGTTTTAGGTTCTAATTAACAACATATCCTGGCCTATAAATCCATGGATGTAACAAGCTACAAGTATACTAATTAAATGGACAAGAAGTGCAGTTGCCTTGAGATTAAATCAAGAAAATTAAACTAGATATCTGGGGACTTCCAAAAAAATGTATACAATTAAAAAAACTAGCACTTTTCTTTTCAAGCACCATATATCAGAAAAGTAAACAGAACTAAAAGAAAAGCTTGGTGAAAAGGATAATTAAGTGTATGAAATGCATAGTAAGCATTGAACTTAATGGAATACTGTTTGTCTTTTCTTTGTGAGAAATTATCAGTATATATAGACTATGTTGTTTCCAAAATACTGCAGGTTGATGGTTTAATATATCAACTTTGTCCTTCTTCACGTAATTTTCTTTTTAAATGATTGCTTCAGCTGTGGGTTTTCTTATTAAAAAGTAAAACTAATAAAAGTTTATTAAAAGTTAAACAAATCGGTATTAATTTTTCATAATTAAAAAGATACTTTACATAAAAGTCACAACTAGTATTAATAAGTTTATTTTGCGTGTTATTCAAATTATTGTTTCTTTTATGATTTATTGTTTCAGGCCTTAGAACTTGCTGGTATTAAATTCCCTGACTTAAAGAGTAGTGGAGTTACAGTGAGATCACAGCGAATGAAATTACCATCCAGTGTCGGACTGAAGAAAATTAAAAACATTGAACAGAGTCTCCAAGAGCTAAATATTGGTTTGTATCTTGTTATTTTTTTAAATTTATTTGATAATTTAAGAAAATATAAGTAGCGTTAATAGAAGTTCTTAATAAGTAACATTGTAAATAGCAAAACCAAAAACTAAAAATTATAACTGATAAACTGAACTCCATTTTATCAATTTTCCTTAACATAAACTTTTTTTCAATTCTGATTTTAGCAATTATTGTTTAACAATCAAGATGTTCACGTAGTTTTTTGTTTTTATTTTTTTAAGGAGCTTTTCTCTATGGAGTTTTTTATAATTAACTCTTTCATTATGCACAAAATAGTACAGTGTTCATTAGTAACAAAGGATACAGTTGCAGACAAAGATACGGTAAACATTTAGAAGTCCTCCATTGCAACATAGAGCCATTGCCAACATCAATAATCTAAGTGAACAGACAAATTGATCAGATTCTACTTATGTTTTTGTCTGATTGAAAAATAATAAATAAAAAAATAACAAGCTACATTAGATGGTGCTGTGCGAATACAGCAGCTCTAGCTGCTGAAAGTGTTTTCAAGCAATTGAATACATTTTGAAGTTATTAAAATTGTTTTATATAAAAATTTGGTATGCCTTATTGTTGTAAAAAAAATGTATTTATAAATTAATATCATTATTAACAAACATGGACAAAAACGAAGCTAACATGATTTCCTATAATGATTAATTTATTTTAATTTTATATATTTAGAATAAATTAACTATTAAAAAATTAAACTATTCTTTAAACTAAAATAAATATAAAATAACAGCTTCATAAACTATTCAATATCTGTAATCTTTCTGTTTTATTTTTAAATATAAGTATCTTTATATACTTGTAATTGCTTTATCTTTTTATTTAAATAATTAAACTTGCAACAAAACTTAATTAGTTGGTCATTAAATCTTAATTGATTTTTTTTTTTTTTTTTTTAATTTAGAATTGAACCCAATGCCAACTGAAGATATTTGTTTGCATTTTAATGAATTACGAAGTGATATGGTGCTTTTATATGAACTTAAAATGGCTCTATCAAATTATGAGTTTGATCTACAGACTTTAAGGCACCAGTATGAAGCTTTCAATCCAGGAAAGGTGAAAAACAGTTTTTTGTTATATTTTTAATAAATTAGAATAAACAGATCAATAATTATAAACTAAAACTAATGTTTCAGTTTATAATTATTGATTATAATAAAGGATTGACACATGTAACTGTGATTTAATAAATATATAATTAAACTTATTTTTATGTATAAATGACTATTGAAATATTACTACACCATTCATTAAACATCCATTAATGAACGCGTGCATTTTATCATTTATGAATATGAAGTTGCTGTATGTAACTCACTTCTTCATTTCATTAGAGGTCACTTGTTTTTTTCATATATCCTATCTTTCAGTATATTAATGCTACAAGGATAATGAGAGAACATTCTTTTTTTTATTCTTATAAAAAAGAAAATCACATTTCAAAAGAGTTGGTTATCTCTCAGGATAAATTCTATCATCATTTTGGGGCAATGAACACTTTCCTAAAAGATCATTAGCAGTTGATATTTTCACATTGCAACTTTATTCTACTGAACTCATATGGTGTCATTCATTGGTTAACTATTCAGTTCATCAGTTTGATATATCCAAATCACGTCACTGAATCATTTTGAAGTAACAGTAACCTTGCAGCCATTATTATTTTTAAAAAACTATGGCCCTACAATTGTTTTTGATAACATTTCACACTTCAGTGTTACTTTTTTATTGTGTAGGAGTTCGAATATAAAAGGTGAGGATATCTTCAGCCAAAGTACTGTTTTTTAAAAATTTCTTTCCAAAATTTTAATCTTTTGTCACATTTTGCCGAAAATTATTTAGAAAAAATAACTGTTTCATCAACTAAACTCATTCATTTTCATTTCTTTGTCCACCTAAATTTTAAACAGATAGAAGTTTAAATCTAAACTCACTATAGAGCTGATTGAAAATTAGTAAATCCCAATTAATTTACATTATTTGTATTTTGTACAGGGTGTAGCATAAAAGTTTTACGGTTTTCATTAGCACTCAGCTGACAGTGAAGGCGGTGAATGGAAGGGTAAAGAACTGGGGCCGTCAACCCACATGGCATTATTTTAGTAGTGATGGAAATGTTGTCAACTGAGAATTGCATGTTATCATAATCACTTTTCAAAAATTATGAGTTTTGCTTTACTACCAGCGGTAGTTTTACCTTCAGTATAGATTGAGGAGGTCTTGTTTTCATCCCATAACATCAGCTTGTTAAAGGTACAGAACTTCAGAGCTATAGGTTCAGCTTTAAAGTGTAAGCTAACTGAAAGACCAAGGTAGTAAAAAAATCAATCACATTAAGCAAGCTCAGAAACATAGTCCCCTTATTTTAACACGCTTCAAAATTTTCTGTTGTCATGTAATTTCAATTTCTTACAATTGTAAGATTGTAAGAGATCATTTCTTACAATCAAGTTTGGTACTATCAAGTGAGGTAACTCCCTGCACGGCTATTACAATGGATTATTTGAAAATAATTTTTCCAAGGCCTAATCTCTCACCATGGTGACCTTGCTTGGCCAGCTCAATCTTTGGACCTTAGTGTATGTAATTTTTTTCTGTGAGGGGTGTATCTTAATCCTTATTTTCCAGAGTGACTCTGTAATCTGGATTCTTAAGGAGGTTGTAAGCCAGGAAATCGTTGCCATCCTACAATTGTCATTAGAAAGAGTTTTTATGAACTTCAGTGAGAGGCTAGAAGAGTGCCTAGTGAAAAATGAACATCATTTGAGTGATGTAATTTTAAATTTAATGTTTTTTCATAGTTTTGTGTAATTGAGAAACTACATTGAAACATTACATTGTATCAAAACAAATAAATTTAAAAATGTGTTTAGTAAAATTAAATTGCTGTTTCTATTCAAACACCATCAGGTTTTTATACCACACCTGCATCTCATACTGTAATTAGCATACAAGGTGTGAGTACATATCTGTAGCATGAAGGTAAAAAACACTATCTCCATTTTTACAATTTTACAGTAGAGCGGTTTGAGGTTTTGAAATTCCCTTTTTCTAATTTTCTTTGATCACCGTCCTTCCATCATAACTTTTTCTACTAAAATACCTTATTCAGGTATACTTTAATAGATACTATTAAATATTTATTAATTTTTGTTTTATATTTAAAAAAATGGACATGATTATGCCTCTTTGTACTTAACATTTTTTTAAATGAATTGTAACATCACGTTCAGTCATTTGTGAAAGAAAAGCAGTAAGTCTGAAGAAAATTATGTTTTATTTTGCAAAAATATAAAATATTTTATTAAAAAATACAGTTCATAAAACATAATAATATTAGTGCAACACAACCACTTGCTTCATCCAAGAGACAAATAGATTGTGCAATAAAATTGATTGTACAATATTGTAACACTGCTGCAATGAAAAGAAAAAGGTAATTAAAAGACTAATTATAAAATTATTGTGGTCATACAAAAAAGTGTAATACAGTATAATATTATTGTTACAGACATTCAAAAAAAAATTACAAAGAATTAAAAAATACAATCATTTCTTCAGTAGTAATATTATCCATTGTATGATAAAAATTCACAAAAAAAAATTCAAAATTAATAATAAAAAAGAATTAAGTAGTAAAAAAAATTTACAACGTATTAAAATACAATTTATTAATAAAACTAATCTAAACTAAATTATTGATTAAAAATGATTTCCTCTAGTCTTCATCACTTTCTTCTTCAGGGAAATCATTTACTTCACTGGAGTTATGTACTTTCAATAAAACAAATGATGCTCTGATGGTAAAGACTTAAATAGAGTTAGCAGGTCTTTATATTTTAATAGTGGTATTAGTTTTGGATCAACTCTAGTGATATCAAATACATCTGGAAACTTGACATCATTCTTTCTCAAATTTCTTTGTAAATTAACTGAAAGAAATTCTTTGTCAACATCAGTTTCATATTTATAAAATAATTCACCAATATTTTCTTGCTGAACTTTGATGTGAGATGAAATGAAAAATGAAATTGTGACAGGAGCATTGGCTGCTTATTAAAAACTTTCCTGAAAATAAATAGAGATGTCTTACCATACAATGATTTAAAATTCTTGCAATCATGTAATTCCACATTATAAATTTAATACTTTATTGAACAATGGCGAACCAGCTGCTGTCAATCCCTAGTTGTCAATGTCTATAAGTAATCAATTATTTTGTTCTTGTCAGTGCATGTACATTGTCCACTTTCATTTGCATATAGTCTTTTAACAAGAATTTATGACTAATACACTTTATCTGTGGATATCAGTGTAAAATATAGAAAAATCATATGACAATCTGGCATAGCAACTGTCTGATCCTAATATTATTTCTTCTATTTCTGAATTGGGAATATTTTTTCAGTCCATTTTAAAATGCAAGAAACTATTTCATTCCCACCACAACCTGCCTTAGTTTCATCCCATATCATACAGAATGAAAAGTCGATCAGAATGAGTCATACAGAATGAAGTGATGATCAATGCAATCATAAATTTCAAAATTAAATGTCTACAACTTCCAGCAGTAGAAAATTTCAGTGTCTATTATCAGTGTGGTTTTGGTAAAAAATTTTGTAAATCAGCTGTCAACACTTTTACTGTACAAGTTGAATTTTTTGTTGTATATATCTAAAAGCCACTTTTTTTTACCTATTTTACTTTCAGCACAGAATTCTTGATACAATGATTACAATTTCTCTAAATTTTAAGTGAGACTTAAAAACTGTGTCTTAGTTTTCAAGGATGAATAATAGCTCATATATTTTAAGATAACATTTTTGTGTTGAATAATATTTTAATTATTTCTTCAAGTGTTTTCATGAAAGGTGTATGCGATCCTTTTTGTCTATTTCTACGATCCCTCCAGGTTCTTGTTTTTTTATTGCATTATCTATGACTGTATTAGTTATAGATAGTGTATTTAAAAACAATACTTTGCATACCCTTATTTTTAAATTACTTATGTTTAAACTATAATGAAAAGAATTTTGTTTTGATTTTTTCCTTCTGGATGAAATAAGTTAATTCACTTTATGTATATATCGATTTCAGTTAATACATAATTTGAAACCTGTATTGACTTTTAGGCTTAAATATCATTTAATTATAAACTTATTTCTGTGTTTGGATTTTTAATCAAGTCAGTGCATGTTCTACCATATACCTCTACATCTTTCTTTTGCTCTTTTATCAATGCAGGATGCAATGAACTGTCTTTTTTAATCATAACCCTTTCTTGATTCTCAGTAAGTTTTAAAAATTTCATTCTGTCGTAACTCAGTAACTATTTGCTAACACTTAATTTTACACATACACGGAGGCTTAATTTCTTAATAAGGTATTTTAGTAGAAAGGTTATGATGCAAGGATGATTATGAGCAAAGGAGATTATAAAAAAGTGAATTTCAAAACTTCAAACTTCTCTACTGTAAAATTGTTAAAATGGAGATGCTGTCCTTTACCTTTAGCTACAGAAATGTTCTAAGAGGTATACAATATCTCTAATTGGTGTTGTTTACCACAGTAAAATTTGTACTTGTAGTTATTTTAAAAGTAACTATCTCTTTTATTATTCACAACTGGAGATTGTGGTGTACACCATTGGAAAGAGTGCAAAAATACTGTACAATTCACTCATAAAACCATTATCAACAAAACTGGAGATGGTGTTCTTTACCTTTGAGCTACAGATATATTATGACAAATTGGACAGCGGATGTTATCAAAGGATTAAACATCCACCCACCTTTGTTTTATCTTTGTACATCTCTCTAGCATTTTATATTTTGTTTAAATTTACTTATAGTAATAAGAATCAGAAATCTTGAAGGATGGATGATAATTAGGTAGTTATACATTTTTTTTTTTTTTATTTCAGACACTTACTATACCGCACTCTTTATTTGGAGAAAGTAGCTCAGAATCAGATCTGTCTAAGCAGAAAACCTCTGGATCTGAAATAATTGATGTTGTAGGATCACCTGGAGCACCATCCAACTGACATTTTCCGGAAGAAGTCCATCATATTTTCTATTATAATGTTATTCTGCTCATTGTGGGTTCAACATTACTTTGACTAAACTGGATGAAATAAGTTAATTCACTTTATGTACATATCGATTTCAGTTAATACATAATTTGAAATCTATATTGACTTTTAGGTTTAAATATCATTTAATTATAACAATATTATAAACTTATTTCTGTGTTTAGAATTTTAATCAAGTCAATGCTTGTTCTACCATATTAGTTTAATTAGCTAAACCATTGATTCTCAAACTTTTTTACCCACCGCCCACATTGAGAATCAACCTTTTCCCTAGCACCCTCAAAATGTTTAAATTTACAATCTGCTAAAAATAATAATTACAATTGCTATTTTTAAGATGCGCTCTTAAAAAAACCAATTGCAATTATTGTTTTTAAACGTGGTATATCCTATTTCTGAGTTGAAACTTATATTTTAGTTTGAAATAACAGGAAAATATCATTTTTGCCTTTTTTTTTAATCAGCCATCACCTTCCTAGATTGCCTGAATGCTCCCAGTTTTCTGGGAACTTTCTACCGCCTCCCCTGAGGGACTCCAGAGCCCACAAGGGGGCATCATTGCCCACTTGTGGGCTCTGGAGTCTCTCAGAGAATGAATGAGCTAAAGGACACTCTTGTTACCAACAGAAACTAATAATTTTATAAATATTCTACAAAATTAAAAAAATTGTTCATGCAATTTTCATAAAATTATTAATATATTTATTTAGTATATGTTGTAATACTAAATTTTGCATACATTTTTCATATCTTATAATTTATTCATTTTTTAGCACCACATTATTTACTGCCATTTAGAAATATTGGTCTCAGGGACTTAATACTGATACAGTATCATTTGCTCAAACTAGGAGTCCTAATACTCTCCCCGGATTGGTCCAGTGATAAAACTCGTCATCACAAATCAGCTGATTTTGAAATTGCAAGTTCTAAGGTTCAAATCCTAGTAAAAGTAGTTACTTTGTACAGATTTGAATATTAGATCGTGTATACTGGTATTCTGTGGTGGTTGTCGTGGACAAGAATTGCAAATTTCAAGAAGCTCTACAGCATATTCTCACAAAAGATCTGTGTATCCATGCTTACAAAATTCAATTAAGACAACTGATGCCTAATGACCATGAACAGAGAAGAGAGTTCATCGAATGAATTATTAATCATCAACAAGTGGATGCTGTTTTTTCAAGCAAAATCATCCTAAGCGATGAAGCACATTTTCACCTTGATGCTTTG
>JAAAKQ030259731.1:0-10783 GCA_010016005.3 Zanna intricata | reverse complement strand
GTCAGTATGGCTACTCCACCTCGAACTCTTATATTAGGCGGTTGATCTCGCCGAAATATCTCATATCTTCTTAAATTAAAATTTGATAAGTTATTATTTTAATTGTTATTATTTATTGTAAAATATTTGAGGTTAATAACTAATAATAAATCAATATATTTAAGTTAAAAAAGAGAAAAGAATCTGATTTGAACCGATGTGCCTTTCCCTTGTAAGATCCAAATATTTCAGCAATTACAATTTTATTTAGTTATTACTTTGCAACCAATGAAAATAATCGATAATAACAAATAAAATAAACGATATGATATATCGTATATATGATATATCGTTGAAAAGTTCTCAATGAGGGATAATTACTACATTTAAGAAAAAGTCCAAGATCCAAATTTTTTTTGGATTTTTTGTGATACTTTTGGTTCAGTTGATTGCAATCAAAAGGGGAAGTGTACAACTATATGTTACAACAGTCTTAAATTCAAAATTGCAATTTTTTGCGGCTAATCATTTTCGAGTTATGCAAAATACGTACGTACAATACGTCACGCCAAAATTAATCAAAATGAACATTTTATTATTATTATAATGACTAAAACATATAACACTTGCCAGCAAAAAGAAAAAGAAATTGCGGATAAAAAAGTATACCAATAGCTAATGTTACGTTCTATGCATTGAGAACGTTGAAGGGTTAGACACCGACATGGTCGGTTCGTTCTTGCTATCCGATTACGATTCGTATTCGGTTGCAGTAGACACCGGGCAGGAAGCAGTACTAGACCAGACGTCCGGACAGTATCTTGTAGTATTTTAAACATGTTAGTTGCAACAAACAATGTATCACTCATAAGTATAATTATTCATAAGTCTTTCATGTTATTACGCAAGTATCTTATTCATAAGTGTTAATTTCAATATATTCAAGAAAATTAGTGTAATTTTCTTTACTATTATGCCTTCAACGTCATCAACGCATATACTACAGTTTGCAACAATAAATAATCGTTTAATCAAGAGCTGGTCTTTATTAATTTAAAAACGACTACACCCCAACAACCACTATACATAATATATTCATATTGGTCCTCCGTGCATACGTAAAACGTCTATCTAGAAATTTCGACAACTTTACAGCTAAATTTATCTAAAATGGAATTATTCAATCAGTCTAAGTCGAAAATTTGTAATTTTATCTACCTACTGTAAGACTATACGATATAAAATAAAATTTAAAACAGTACAAATGTTTCATCTAAATGTTTTCTTTCTTTTTTTTTAAATGATAAAAGGTGGAACACTAAGAAAGATTTTTTTAGAAATTAATTACACAAGTTCACAAACACATACACCATAAAAAATTATTTGCATTTATTTTGAAATGACAAACTTTAAAGGATTTTACTTATGGACAAAGGTTATAAAATTCAATCGTAATGATAAGAAGTATTTTGTATTTCAGTAGGAACTCGGCATATATTAAGATTCTAATGATGTAGTAGTATGTAAATTTTCTTTATAGAACAATGACTAAATTAGCTGAAAAAACTAAAATACAGAGAAAAACAGAATCTGTGAAGCTAATAGATAATATTTGAAATATAAAAAATGAAAATAAAGAATTAACTTATAACATGAAAATTCAAACAACCTTATCTTCTGCCGGCATCATTTCTTCAGGTTATTTTTTTTAGCAGCGTGATTCAACTACAGCAGTAATGGTAAATATTAAACTATTAAAAAACAACCCTAAAGAAAATGAAAAAAAAAAGAAAATGGTTGAAAAAAGAAAATCGTGTTAAAATTTGATACACTAATGCTACATTCACGTTTTCCCTTTATTGTACCATAATCCGATAAATTTTGGTTTTCAGATTTCAACGGAAATATCCATTTTGACCACTCAAGAATCAATTTTGATTAGTTTCGGCGTGACGTCTGTACGTTATACGTACGTACGTATCTCGCATAACTAAAAAACGATTAGCCGTAGGATGTTAAAATTTTGGATTTAGGACATCTAGTTGTGCACCTCTCCTTTGTAATCAACCAAATCCAAAGTGTCCAAAAAAAGCCCAAAAAAATCCAGAAAAAACCTTGAATTTTGTACTTTTTCTTAATTGCAGTAATAAGCCCTCATTGAGAGCTTTTCAACGATATATCATAAATAGTATTTTCATTGGTCTCAGAGTTATAGCCAAATAAAATGTTAATTAATGAAATATTTCTATCTTACAAGGGGAAGGCACGTCGGTTCGAATCCGACTTCAACTCCTTTTTTTTAAATTTAATTTTGATTTATTAATAATTATTTACCTCTGATTGTAAATACATTTTTACGATAACACAATAATAACAATAAAAAAGACAATACGAAAAAATATCACAAGTTATTAATGAAATAAAATTTTAATTTAATAGGGGTTCAAGGAAGTCATGTGATCGACATATCTTCGCGTTTCACATCTCCCACACCCCAAAACCACCGCCAGTTCAAAAGTTGTCTTTTGAACTGAAAGCATATTTCACTTTCTTTTGGATACAATAATTGCTGTAATTTTGCGCCACTTTCAAACTGAAACATAAAATATAAAGACCCAATGTATCGGTTGAGTTCGTTAATGGGAAAAATCGGACTATGGGGGGGGGGATAGAAATAGATGGGCTTTTAGAAAAAACATAATATCGCTATAACTTTCTTATTATGTAAAATACCGAAATTGTTTTATAGTTCCTACTACTCTTTGGATAACGGTCTAAAACTTATCTGAGTAAAGTTTTTTGGTATCACCAACAATCAGCCCAATGGGTGGAAAAAAATGGCGTTTCGAAGACAAAAATTAATCATACCGCCCCTTCATAGGTATAGTATCGGATTCGGTTTAAAGTGGTTGTTAGTTCTGTAAACATTAAAAATTTGTCTGAAACAATTTTTGATAATGACCAACTCTTACGGCAAAGGATGCCCAAAATGTTGCTGGAATTTTAAGAAGATGGGACTTGTATGCTAAATATGTGAAAATTTTTTCACATCCAACTATTGTCGTATTGAGTAAATTTGAAGTTTTTCTTAATTTTAAGGTGGAAATCTTTTTTGACGATGATGAAGGAATGCCATTTACGCACGCCACCGAGGGGTCTTCGCGGGGTTGTGTCGAGCTCGGACTCAGGACGCTATCTGTTCCACGCTAGCTAACAGGCTAATACGTCCCTATCTATCCCCTATTTAGCACCGGTGAACTCTACCTCCGTCTTCCGGGGTGCCGAAAGGGATTTTTTGTATAACAGTAAATTCAACAATGATTTAAAATGTCATCTGAAAAAAAAGTATTTTATACTTTATAATCAATCAAGTATCTGAAGGGAACAATTCCCATTCTATGAAATAATTTATAGAAATTAAAGAGTACAGAAAGGGGAAGTGTTGCTTTAAGAATAGCCGGGCTCGCTCGCTCTTAAATTTATGATGGAAAAGCTACAGTTATAATTATTTTTAAATTGGTTAACAGAGAATCATTTATCAATAATGTGTTGCTCCCGCTTAGTCGATCGCCATTTTCGAAACAGAAGTTCCAGCTGTACATGACATAAAAGAATCGGTCCACTAAACTTTTATTAATCACAACTGATCTTATATAACTTTGATGTGGTATGGGAAGAGATATATTAACAATACTAGGGCCAATAAACTATGAACAATCTAGAACATTAACTCTACAAACAGTAAGCTAGTAAAAAAAAAAAAAAAACACTACTTTTTAAATAACATAATTGACTAATTAATTTTAACCTTTCACAAAAAAATAAAAGAAAAAACTAAGTAACGAATGGAATAAAATAACAAGGTATACGGCTAAAGAAGAAAACAACAGAAGTAAAAAAGTACAAAAAAAGAGATAACAATATTCACAGGATAACTTTATACAAGTTAGTTCATTTATCCACAATTATTATTTTACAAGCTTTATAGCTAAGCTTATTCTTTTACTCAACGATATAACGGTATAAAAAAAGTTGTGACATTCTACTATAATAATCTTAACAGCACTAGACCGTATCGCGGTTGTCGTACCGTCATACCTACCGCACGTAATAACTACGTACATTGAAAATAAAAAAATACTAATAATAAACGTACCTCACTAAACGCTGTGAATTTATATAAGTACTGGAAAATATAAAATAAATATGTGCAACAAATTTCTATTATAAATCATATCGGAATCTATAATCAATACCGTTAATAAAAAAGTTACGAGAAAAAAAAATTGCAGTTATTCATAAAGCACTGTTGTACTCTTCCTCCTTTATAACAAAGAACGTAGGCCTAATATTAATCAGGACCTTTCTGTAAACAAAAAGACCGAACATCCCAAGGTAATGTATTTTTATCTATTCAATAGGCTATACCACGTATTTTATTTAAAACATTCTGTAATAAAATACTGTGTAAAAAATTTACATAATACAGCTACGACCATAACATTTTTTTATTCAGACAAGGCAGTAAAGCACATTATGTATTAATATTACATTATACTATAGGGTTTGTAAAGCTTAGCAAAACGCAGCGGATCTTACGAGCAATGCTGATAGATGTATTATTATATCGTTCAACGGGACTTCAAGGGTAGTCTGGCTGGGTTTGATTTGGTGGGTTTGGGCCAGTGCCCGCAGTGTAGAGTGCAGGAAGATATCTTCTATGCGTTGTACGAGTACGCCAAATACGATATGGAGTGGACGGCAGTAGTTTGTCGACTGAGTACAGTTGGAGCAACGCTTGACACCAGTCAAAACTGAAAGTACTGAGCTGAATGGTCAGCGGTTGCAGAATTTCTGCACTATTTGGCTAGGGAATGGATTGCGGAGGGAATCTAAGGTGCTGCTTGTTCTTGTTCCTCGCATATTTTGTTTGTTACGATTTGTTGGTAGTGTTATAATATCGTTTTCGTCTTTTGTATTGGTTTTATTTTCGTGTTTTCCGCGGTTGTGTCGCATGTGAACTCATTTCATGACCTCCGGTAAAGCCCATCATCAGGCTGAGGTACAAACGGGGAGATCGTGGATACCGGTGTTTTTTAGTGGTTGGGTTTCAATTAACCACACTTCTCAGGAGTGGTCGACCTGAGATTGTACAAGACACAATTCATTCAAGAAATTGTACAAGACTTCATTTACATTCATACATATCATCTTCATTCATACTCTGAAGTGGTACCTTGCGGTAGTTCCGGAGGCTAAACAGATAAAGAGAGGGAAGGTGTGAAGGGTATCTTCCCCTAGGGTTCTTGAGTTTTAAGAAAATTGATACAAATATGCATATACCCACATACTAATGTAAATATATATATATATATATAATCTATATGGCTTATCCATTACACACTTAAACAAATCCTGCTACAGATCTAGACTGATTAATTTTAAAGGCAGTGGGGTTACACCAAAACTTAAATTACGCAAAACGACATTCATAAAGAATTAAAAGTAAACCTAACCTAAATTTTATTCTAATTTTTTTTCGAAGTAGAGTCTCTGTAGAGGGGGTAAGTAATTTGTGGACATGCAAGTAGTTTATAGATTTCAGGGCGGATAGTGATTTAATGATAGAAAAAAGAAAAAAAGTCTTGCAAGAATGCCCTAGAGGAATATATTAATACATTTATTTATTCAAGATTTGCTCCTAATCCTCTGTATTATTGTTTCATATAAATGTACTGCTTTAAGTTCACATTCCGTAACCACAGGTTTTCTTATCTACCCATAAAATTGCTGGAGCAGGGGTCCTTTTTATGTTATCTATGAAGTGGGTACACCTACCCATTTTGATGTGATAGTAATAAAGTGTTATTTATGTAACTCCGAAAAGCGGTCATTGATAAAAAAAAAAAAGCTTCTTTTTCCGAATAACGTGTTTTCATTTCTTAAAAATTCATATCTCATAAATGGATCAAGAATTGTTTAATAAATAAAATCTGACACGAGTTTAAACTCTCGCTTATAAATATATGCGCGCGCGCATATCTATTTAATATGATTTCACCAATTTTTGCGGGAAAAAAGGTTACTAAGTATAAATTTTAATTCCTCAAACAAAAAAAAAAAACAAAAAAAATTAACTATTTCTATCTTACAGTAAATATCTTATATTCATTTACTTTCCTGCATTAAAAAGGAAAATAATAATTTTCTCATTAAAAGTTAATGTGGTAGTACACAGGTTAAGCAAATCGTATGGTAAAATTCTCAACAGTAGTTAAAGTTACATTCATATTTTGGAACAGAGGATCATGATGACAAGATTGACAGATTCTACAAAAATACCATGCGTTTTTAATTTTCTCAAAACCATTATGTTAGTTTTATTGGAATAAAATAAACTAGGGTCGTCTTAATGTATCCCCAAAAATAATATGTCTGGTTAAGATGAGCGGATCTTCCAACACGATCTTGACCGCGAAATGGAGGTCAGTCGAATGGAGGATAGGTTTATGAACACTGATCGAAATCAGTTAGGAGCTAGATAGACAATAAAGTAAGTGGCGTTTCGTAATCGAGTTACATTCCTCCACCTATTAAAAAATATAAAAAGAATGGAATTAACATTACAAAAAAAAGAGAAGACGATATTGATCCCCTACGTTTAACAATGAACTTTCTGTATTATTATTAAAGTAAATTTTTCAATTATGCAATAGTAAACTTCTGTTTATTATGTATTTTTACGACTCTCTGGCTTACTTAAAATAATTTTTTGACCAGTTTCCATATACAATACTGAGTTAAAAGCAGACTTCTTGATTTTTTTTTTGGAGCACCCCACACAGCAGCTAGGACCGCCGAGAGGCAGATCATCAGTCTCTGCGAAGTGCTGTGGCAGCAGATTAAACCTACTCCCCCCCCCCGGATTGGGCCCGGAATTGGACCCCCCATAGGGGTCTCCCCGTTCTCAACAAGACCCTCCTCCAGACAGCTGCCCTTCGCGGCCCTACACCTATCGCAACCAAGGGCCAAGTATGCATTTCACACATCCAGCCCCCCCCGTGTGCGAACCTCACACACCTCGAGGGGCTCCATGTGTTATCAGAAGCACCCTGATCCAGGACACTCTTGCGTGTGTCCCGGACCCGAGCATCTTCAGCAATCGAGCTGTCTCCCTAGCCCTGCACATCGCCATGTTTGACTCCTTCTCCCGTTATTTTTTTTTTTTTTTTTAAGCGATAAAATCATCTTAACCAAACAAAAGTTTCATAAATATCGACCCTGGGTACCTGCAGTCCTTGTGGTTGTATGTCACTACTCTGCGCTCCATGCAGCTGCCTCCCTTTCTTTTATTCCCAAGATCCTAGCCGCCAATGCTGCCACCTCGGCCCACTACTTCTTTCCCCATGTTTTCAACCTCCGGAATCACCGTTAAGGTATATCTTCAGAGGATGAGATGAATGAATTGTAGCGTGTGTGAAAAATGCCATGCGTGACAGGGATTCGAACCCGGGACCTCCGGATGAAAGGCCGAAACAGACCTCGGCCACAGAGGCCGGAGCATGTACTCTACAATATTGTCCGGGGTGCTTTTATACACTTGTAATGGAAGAAATCTATACTGTAGTTCCAATCATTCTTTTAAATTTATCATTAATTTTATTCTTTCTTCTTTGTAGTTCAGGTTTAGAAGTCACTCTGTTCCGATCTATAAGTTCTCAGGTAATCTTTCATCCACCATCCTCTCAGAGTGTGTTAACCATTTTTGTTTATTCTCTATAATTCTATGTTAAATATATTTAACTTCTGGATATCAAACTTGCAGAATCTATCCGGCCTCACACAATCTAGAAACTATATGAATAAATATTTATTCATATAATCCACTCTTCTATAGACGGTTTTAGCATTGCTCAAGTACTTTTTATGCTTCTTTCTTTTATTATATGTTGACGCGTTTCGGAATTATTCCATTGTCAACACTTATAGTATTGGTACTTTTAAATTTCTACTAATCTTTATACATAGCGTTATGCCCCTCCCTTTATTTGACGTCATCCCTTACCTGGCCTTTTACTTGTTTATTTGTTATTAATGGGTTACAGTACTTATCTTTCTCCGGCCTCCGTGGCGCGAGTGGTAGCGTCTTGATCTTTCATCCGGAGGTCCCCGGGATTCGGCCTGTCATTTTTCACACACGCTACAATTCATTCATATCATCCTCTGAAGAGATACCGTAACCCTCCGGAGGTTACTTAAGTACTTATATTTAAATTTTATTTATCTATTTCCCGTTTTCAATAAACGGAGGTTTTTGAAAAGGAGATCCGTTTGATTTGTAGATTTGTTCATTTATGATTGTTTTACTGTTACTTTTTAATTTAAAGATTTTTAAATTTTCTGCAATGTTCATTCTTCTTCCTTTAATATATCTGTAAATTAATTTCGTTGATGCGTTCATTTCCATCTTTTATTATTGCATAATTGGGATCATATTTTTGATTTTCAAAAAATCTCATGTGTTCGTTACGTTTTAAATTTTCTACCCGTTCGTCGCATATATGTAGTATTGTGTTTACATTCTATTTTGAATATACCATTACTGTTGTAAATATATTTTTCTTCTGTTACTATTAAAAATCCTTTTTAATGTATTAATTCTATTTATAGCAATTTTTATATTATATTTACTAAAGAATTGTTTAATTCTTTCCCAGTTAATCCATTTAAAAGATTCTTTTCGGTTTGTTTTTAATTCTATTTAATTTATTTTAATTTTTATTCATTTTTCTGATTATTTCTTTTTTATACCCATTATTTGAAAAATAGGGTTTAATTCTTTTTTATATGCTGATATCTTTAACAGTTTATTTATGTAGTTTATCTTTCATTTATCTAAAAGCCGCTAATTCATGCTCGATTGGACGATTCGAATCGTAAGCAATGATGTTATCTGTAATGTTTCTTTTATACATATTTTAAAATCTAGATTATTAGAATTTATTTTTATTGAGATCTAAAAAATTAATAGTTTCGTTTTCCTATTTTTCAATTGTATATTTAATGTTACGATGGAATTTGGTTCATTTCTTCCAGAATCTTTTTTTCCATTATTATTTATTTATTTTTTAATTAATAATACAATTTTATCTACGTGACTAATATATTCTTAACAATTGTATTTTTTCATGACATCTAGTGTTGTTTTTAATTTAGTATTGTCCTTCGCTTTTTAGACATAGCTACCTTATCGTTAGAGTTCTGCCAACGCTTTTTTTCCCATCTTGCTTCTTTACTGTTACGACTTTTTCGTGATTTAGTTTCATGAATTAAGGTAATGAAATTAGTTTATTAAAGATATAGAGATGAGACGCCAGTAGAAAAAAATCGATAAAACATTTCCGAAGAAAATGCAGAAGAAAGACCTTAGATTTTAAATACATATTTTCAAACAGGTTTTTGACGCAATTTGGTTTCCAGTTCGTAGTTTACAAAAACTGAATTTGAATTTATGCCATTTTTAATATTAAAAATAAAGCCGTTATCATCTAGTTATATATTTAAATAAGGAATTTGTTGTCGTTGAATACATTTTAGGTTTCATGAAATTTTGTCAAATTTAACGTTCTAAACAATTGAAAGGATCACAGAACAATGAATGTTAAAAGCACTGTAAAAGAAAAATATACAAGGCATGTAAAAGGAAGACCGAATAAAGAGATGGGCATTCAATATTAAGGAAGACCACTGTGTATTCTAATAACGAGAAACCGGATGAAAAATAAAACATGTGATGAATGAAGGTGTGTCACAAAAGTTTCAAGATTCATTCCAGAATATAACCTCTGGAGTTAAAGTAAAATAAAGACAAACTTTATCATAACTATTAGTTTTGATCGAATCATTCATATAGATTAACGCTACTGACCCCGTATAAATTTGAAAAAAACTTCTACGCATTATGTGGGATGTTTATTTTCAATCCTCCACTCCCCAAATTCAACTCAATCAAAGGATGTAAAAAATTTTTTTTAAACGTGTTTTAAAGCGGGGATAATTAATTATAAAACCTGAAAGCCTTAACCAACCACTTAACAACAACTAGGCTCTCGTTCAGATGTTTAGACTGTGAATGCGTTTTCAGTTGATTAACAATTAAAAAGATGAATGACGTGAAGTAAAAATTCTAAAAATATACGTTTAATTTGATGGACGATAGTATTTTTAGATACACTATTTTTTATTTTTAACACAAATAGAATAATGTAAAATTACATAACGTCTGAAATACACCATCTGTTAACTTAGAACACCCGCATTCACAGTTTTCATTATAATGCTCTCATTAAAACACAAATATGATGAATGGATTCTGCTAAATATACATAGGCGTATTTCTCTCACTAAAATAATAGAACAAGTTCATACAAACAAGGGTCCGAAAACGCTTGGTTGGCGAATTACGACTACTGTAACATTTCGCCGATTTCTGCTTCTCCGCTGAAATGAAGCCCTACTAAATTCAGGGAAGGTAATTAAACTAATTCAGGGAAGGTAGTAAGGGGGCAAAATTAGTGGTTTTTAAATGTTTTTGACGTGAAAAAAAAATTGAACATTGGTACGATAATCTACGAGTACTAATAGTTGACTTCATTCTATCATACGTAAAATCTACACATACACATTAATTTCCCGTTATTCTGTTTTCCCTTAGGCACCGGTGAGTTTAAGGAAGTGTCCTAAATGAAGCATCTGAAGTGTAGAAATCTCAACGATGATCTTAGACTCTTCCCCATAAGTTTAG
>JAAAKQ030259709.1:0-10783 GCA_010016005.3 Zanna intricata | reverse complement strand
GTGGATAAATCAAGAGGTTTTGCGGAAAATCGATGAAAAAGAGATGCATTTGTAAAAATATAGTTAAAAGAAGAGACAGACTTACAGGGCACATATTAAGGCATCCTGGAATAGTCGCTTTGATACTAGAAGGACAGGTAGATGGGAAAAATTGTGTAGGCAGGCAACAGTTGGAATATGTAAAACAAATTGCTGGGGTTGTAGGATGTAGACGGTATACCGAAATGAAAAAACTGGCACTAGATAGGGAATCTTGGAGAGCTGCATCAAACCAGTCAAATGACTGAAGACCAAAAAAAAATATTTTATTACTTTATAATTATTATATTATTATAATATAATATATAATTATACTGTATAATTAATATAATGTAATATATACTTTACTTTGTAATATAATTGTATTTTGTATTTTAATGTCTATTAAATTATTATTTACATAATTATTAACACTTCTGCATTGTAAATCTCTTTACTAATACTAAAAATATTTATTGCATGCAAGAAAATGTTTTATTCCATCGCAGTTCTTAATTTCTCACAATATTTTTTTTTACATTATAACAATAATTATGTTGTTTCTTCTGATTATCATTACTAAATAATACTTAAACTTAATTAAATTTAATTATGCACTTTTATTTTACTGAAGTAAAATACATTTATTTTTCCTTTATACATTTTCAATACCTTAAGGTATCTTTTCAACATGTTTTACATTAAAATACCCATTCTTTACATTCATACTATATGCTCCCTTTCACATCTTTCTTATTCTATAATATCTTAAGGATATATAAAAAAAAAATTAAAAATGAGTTTTCAAGACCATGAAGTGGGCTGTCAGATCCTTTTTTTTTGGTACTATTCAGTATGGAGACTATCTTTTTTGTGCATACCAGACCATTACTGCAAATAACAAAAACATTTTTTTTTTGTGTATATTTATGAATTTTACTTTTGCTAAAAATAATTTTCATTTATTATTTAAATATAGCTAGTACTGAACTACTAAAATACTGCAGGTACTCATTTCCATCAAACTAGATTGCAGAAATATTTTCTTATTAAATGGCATAATACTTTGGCCTACTAGAAAGAACTTAGTAATTTAGTTAAAATTCACTTTAGTGAATTTTTAAATATAATTTTTTCTAAAAATAAATTCAAAACTTTTGTCAGGTGATCAGTTTTTAATGGCATTAAATAATTAATTTAGTGACATTAAATTTCTCATATGGAATTTTTTTTATTCATCTTTCACATAGTCATCATTTAATGTTCTTTTTAATTTATAACCAAATATTATTTTCTCAGTTGAAACCTTTAAAAATCACTTTTTTTCAGTATCCTAATGTATTATCTATATATGTTTTGCATAAATACATTTCTGTATGATTATTACTTTTTATTAATGTGGGCTATGGCCATATTTATTATAATCATTTGTGTTATAATTTCTGTATTTTGTGATCAAGGCTTTGTCACAAAATCTTTCTACAAAAATTCTAGAACAGTTCCTTTTTGTTATCTTAGGAGTTGCACACCTACCAATCCTGACATGATTTATGTAATGTATAATAATTGTATACTGATTTTTACTAGAAAACCAAGCAGTGTTTCAGGGCATTAGCTTTGACATTTATGACCTTTGTTTTAAAGTAAAGAATTTTTAAATGTGATGAATTTAACTTGAAAATACTTGGTTTTCACTAACTGTGAAAAAGCACTTGATAAGAGAGAGGACATAATGAGAAACCATAGTCTTCTAGAACATGTAATTGATATTATCAAGTCACTACACAAGGTGACTTGATAATGTCAGAAAAACAATAGGCATTTTAAGAGAGCAATGTGTTAATGTGAAATTTTTAGTGAAACTTGGCAAATCCACAACAGAGACCTATTCTCTGTTGCAATAAGTGTATCTTATGCACACAGGTTTTTGAGTGGCATAAACGGTTCAAAGAAGGACAAGAAGATATCGAAGATGATCGCGTCCAGGACGTCCTTTCAGTTCAAAAACGGATGAAAACATTGAAAAAAATAGGCAATCTCATCCATCCTGAAGGTCACACAGTGAATAAGAATATTATCTTGAGGTTCTAACTACTCTCCATGAGCGAATAAGAAGAAAGCAACTGAGTTGTGGAAGAACAAATCATAGGTTCTTCATCAGGACAATGCTCCAGCCCACACTGCACTTAATTGTTAAGTTATTTTTGACTAAGCATAGGATCCCTGAGCTGGAACATCCACCCTACTCACTAGACCTAGCTCCATGTGACTATTTTATGTTCCTGAACGTGAAGAAAGTGTTAAAAGGAACTAGTTTTGAGACAGTTGAAGCTGTGAAAAAGTGACACAGACCATGAACATGATTTCAGAAAATGACCTGAAACACTGTTTTGAACAATGGAAAATTTGAATGGAGTGGTCTAGGATTATGGAAGGGACTATATTGAAGGGGATAATGTAAAAGTTGTTAAGGAAAAAAAAATGTTACAGCAAAAATCCTGTTATTTTCTAGCCACACCTACCTTAGTATAATAGGACTGGAATAAGAATTATTTGTGCCAGATATATGATTGAAAGCATTTATATAATTCAAGAAGTAAGGCAAAGTTACTCACTTTCCCCTTAACATTTCAACTCATGTATTGAGTTGAATCAGTTGTGGAAATTAAGAGATGTAAATGTTTGTATTGATTTGAGTCCTACTGTTTTGAGTAATAATCTGTTATTTATCACTGAGTAAGTAATTGTACAGGAGCTAGAAAATAAAGTTTAGAAAGCCATATTTCTTTTACAGATAATTAGTCATCAGTATAATATGAGAATCTCTAAAACAACAGTTATGGCATTTATAGATAATGATCCAGTTTGTAGTAGGATTGTATTAGATATTGGATATCAGATGAGGTTTGGACATGATGTAGTACATATTGTGGAGGACAATATTAATATAAAAATGGGTTCAATAATTAGTAGAATACTCAAGACACAAAAAAAGTAGTACACTCCTTGAAATAAAGTTTTTTAATTCCAGTCTGTAAGGATCTGAAGCAAGGATTGAGACAGCAGAAATTAAATTAGAATGTAATGAACTGAGGGGAGGGTTTTGAGGCTAGCTAAAAATTGTTCAAGGTAGAACAAAATATGGAATTATGACATCATACATCTATTTTAATATCATTGCTCTAGATAATATAAAAGGTAGCAATCTACAAGGAACTAGGAGCCATCATCATGAGAGAATGAAAGCAGATAGGAATCCATAAATATCCATAGAATATATCATCACTGAAAGAAGATATATTGAAAGCCTAAGTAAAAGATGTCTGTGGTCTCATTTTTTTGTGACCAAAACAAGCAACATTCCTGAACTGCAATGGTAACTACTGATTTCAATGAAGCATGCATTTATTTATTAGTTGTATAAATAAATTTAAACACTAGGTCTATTCCAAACGTGTCTAGATTCAAGTGGCAAACTCAGCATGGTGTTGCATAGGCTTTGTGCAGATGTATGATATTTCATAGCCTCATAAAGTGATTCAGGTATTGCCAAGATTCCAGTGTGATTTAAGGGTGACATATTTTTTAATCCCATTTTAACTTTGTATGATCATTGTTGAAGAATGCTACTGCACCAAATTTTATTGAGAAGCTGGTGATACCCAAAATGAAACGATAAATTAGAAGCAGGTTTTTGATAATAATTCTATAGAGGTTATATAAATTAAAGAATTGTATAAAATTTTTTATCTGCTATCAGTATTTTGACTACTGTAGAGTTGTGCATAAATTTGCACCAGAAAGTGAAACTGTTAACAAAGAGTATTGCAAAAGTTTTTTTGTTGGCTATGTTATGTTGGTTCACCACAAGAACCAGATATGAGAGAGTTGTGCAACTTGCAATTGCATCGTGACTATAACCCTGCCCATTCTTAATAACTTTTTTCCTTTTTTTTTTAACCTCCAGGATCAGGGTTTAGATATTGCTTCAGAGGATGAGACAAATAACAATTTTGTAGTGTGCCTGATGAGAACTCAGACCCAGGAACTCCGGATGAAAGGCCAAGATGATACCACTCACACCACAGAGGCCGGCATTCTTAATACTTGGTCCAGGATTTCTTGGTCGATCATTGAAGGCCAGGTTCATCATTATTTTTAGTTATTTCCCAAGTTCCCCACTGAAAGAGATCAAATGTAAGAATTATAAATAAGACACAAAGAAGAATGCAATCCCACAGATAAAAAGCTACACGGTAAGAAGACTTTCTAATAGCTTTTTAACAATAGAAGAACTGCTGAGTTAAGATGTAGAGCTAACAAGATGATTACTTTGAAGTGAATTAGAACTGAGACCAACTGTAAATTATTTTTTCTTGGCAGAAGATCAGATACTTTTTTAGCAGGTTTCATATATCTTTGCCTTTATTAAACAAGAAAATTTATTTAGTTAAATTAAACATAATCTGCACAGTTTCTATTTGATGAATGAAATAAAAAAAAGTATATCATCTGATTTAAGTTAATCTTTTACAACATATAAGAAATCACGGAAAGCAGAAAAAAGCATAGAAGTATGATTACTGTTTTTGACATGCCAAGGTTGCATGTCAAAATTTTAACTTTTTGTAGAGGTAGAATCAAGTATAGATCCTGCATTTAACTTTTGTCACTTATAGCTCATGAATTCTTTTCCAACAAAGAGCATAAGTCCTAACAAGTTTAATTAGAAATTTTCTTTCTTTCAAAAAATGTTCACCAACATAATATGAAACCATGCAACTATTTTAATAGTATTTTTAATTATATTTAAACAGAGATGGTTCTATGAAAACAGCAGTTCTATCTGTACTAAGATCCTAAATAACTTATTTTTTTTTTAATGGCTGTTTGAAATCAATGTACAGAAACATTTTTGAAGTACTTAACAAAAATGTTGTTAGAATTTATAAATTTCTGTCACTTATTAGATGACATTCGGCTCCTAAATAAGAGTTTCTAGTGAACATTACTTTAAATTTTAAGTAACTTATTCATATTGAGTGTTTTATTTATTAATGCTAGGAAGGAAAATGTATCGAAAGTTGAACATTGTACATTCAGAATGGTGTTAAACTAGTACGCACATTCAGCATTCAATTTGTGATGAATTTTAATTATTGTATTGACTAAATTTTGTGTTTCCTTTTTTTTTTTTTTAATAAATACTGTTTATTTTCTAGATTGAAAGTACAAGTTGAGAAGGTACCTAAATTAGCTGGTAGAGGGAAAACAAATGAAGCATATAATTTTATAGTAAAATTGGCTATACTTGGTGAAAAGAAATCATTTTATACTAAAGTTCATCATTCTTCGGAAAAGAAGATTGATGAAAGTTTTATATTTCATATTAAAGATGTTCACAGTAAAGTCCTAAGGTATGTAGAACAAATCTTTACATTTTTTAACAATCTAGAACTACTTTCTTAATAAAAAATAAAAGACCCTCCCTAGTGAGTAAATGAGTAAAGGTGGTGGTTGATGTTCTGTCAACTGTGGATTCTACATTAAGATTACAGAAAGTGGTTTATTTCAGCTTTATTACTGATGAACTTGGTACAATTGTCGCACAGAAACAAACTTAATTATTTACTGAAAAGTTCATTCTAAGATAATTTTTTAGGTATGATAATTACATATGTAGTAATAATGTTGAGGAAAGTTTTGTTCTACTAACTTCATTAGCTTAGGTATATTTGAGAACCATAAATTGGAAATTACTATTCAACTGATTCATTTTCTTTTGTCCCTAGCTTCTACCCACAAAACTCTAAAACTATTACACAGATTTCTTCATTTTATATGTAACAATAATCTTTTACTACCCAAAAATTAGAAATTAGAAAACTAAGCACATTCTGTATTATTTTGTAAACAAATTTAATGCATTGTACATGTCCAAAAGTGATTTACTATGTTTATTTCTTTGGAAACAAAGATTTAGTTTTGTACAGTTTGTATAATAAAAAAGTTATATTGTAATACAAAAGCTTACATAATATACTATTTGAATACCACTGTATACATCTTTTACATAAGTGCTAAAACAAAAATATTGCATGATTCAAACATGGTCAAGCAAGTAAAGTGCTATGATGCTTTTAGACTCCATTAATGTATTCTACAGACAACAAACATTATTGTATTTTTGTAGAAAACTTGTATTTGTTCAGCTCTAGTAATAACCTAGATACCAGCAAAACATAAATTTTATATTTAAAAAATAGAATAAGAATTTGTTGTATACTTTTTTTTTTTGATTAATTTGCTACTTATGTGGTGTTACTTACAACTTACGACTGTGGTGTTACGACTTAATTGATCCACTTGAGTGAATCTGTACAATTCTGTACAATTCAACGGTATTTATTGTGGTTGAAATGGTTTGCAACCTGAAAAAGGGTTCCCATTGAAGGGGTGCTAATAATAGTTTCTGAAAGGCCTATGAATAAGTATTATCTATTTTATGGAATTATTCATCCAAATATTACATTATGACTTCACTTGTCAGTTTCTTATTCTGATGTCTGTCTCCTCTAAAAGTTTTACTTTTTTTATATCTCTTATCATCACCATGTTACAGAAACCTGGATGGAATGTCTTAAAACTTATAATCCCTCTTTCTATCTCATTTCATTTCTTTTGTTTTATTCTCTTTTCATTTTCAAACTCCTAGCAATAAATCAATCAGTAATTCATTTCAATTTTCAATTTATTTCTTGTAACTGATCTTTGGTTTCTGCCAAAAGAACAATGTGATCGGTAAGTCTTATAATCTTTTCTTTGGATAACTAATCTGCTAAAAGGTTTTATTTCATTTCTTGAATTATTTCTTCTATGTACAAGCTGAAAAACAACAGAGATGGAGAATATTTCCTTTTCTCATTCATTCCTGAATCAGAGCTTACTTTCTTACTATTCTTTCTCTTTTTATGACATCTACCAGATTCTTGTACAGATTACAAGTAACTATTTTTTCCTTACTTTAAGCCAAATTTTCTTAAAATGTTAATCCTTTTATTCCTATCTACATTATCTAATGGTTTCTTCAGATCTTCAAGCACTATGTAATTGGCTTTGTTGATTTTAATCATGCTTCTAATATTATCTGTGAGCTCCTGTTATCATACTATTTTTGAAATGAAACTGGTCTTCATCTAACTCACCCTGTACAACATGTTATATTCACCTGTAAATTACCCTAAAAGTATCTTCAATACATGCAATTAAATTGATGTTGTAGTTGTTCTCACATTTATCTAGTCTCACTTTCTATTGCATGGTAACTTACTCGTACAGTCAATTTAAAATCTGAGGATATTTATCCAACCTCATAAATTTTGCATACTAATATGTAGTTTAGTCAGATCTCTTATTCCAAATAGCATAGTAATTCAGACTATATATCAATTCTTACTGGTTATTCTGTATATAGCACTTTATTTTCTGAAGTAGAATATATTTTGAAAAAGAAAGATTTCAATATTACAGTATTTTAATTTTACTGGAGTAAATTAAGGGAAATGATAAAAAATAATATGGAATTTAAAATTTTTTTACCTGAATGATATGTTGTGATATCACTGATTAAAATTTGAATAGTTAATGGATCTGTCAATAATACTTTTTCTCAAGAATCTGACACATTAACTTTTATCTATATTTTAATCTTTATTTTATCCACATCTATCATGATTACCATAAAGGGTTCCAAATTGGAGTGTTTACTTAATTACTATAAGGCTACAACACACAGTAAGAAGTTAGCTTTAAAACAGTGATAAAAGTTTTCATATCAGTTTAATTTTTAGTAGTTCTTGATATTACCCCAGATAAACAAACAAACTCTGTATCTTAACATGAACATGTAGATGAATGTTTGTTTACTGACTCAATTCAAACATATTTATTTTCACAGTTGGTGTAGGAAATAAACAATTTATCAGCTCTCTCCAGGATTTGATACATAGGAGGTCTCTAGAGTACACCATTCACCAAACAAAATTTGCACGTAATTTTCCTTGAACACTAACCCTACCAAAACTTCATTTTGTATATTTTCTGAATCCCAGGCTAAAATTTTGCCTTTGTCCTGGAAATATTATTAGTTTAAATCATAATTCAGTTATGATGATAGTCTGTCGTCTCTAGTTCTTTAGTTGGTCTAATTCTCTAGTTGGTCTGGTATTGTCATAATATCTCAACCAAACATGAATTTATAGGTTGAAGTTTTAGAAGAGTTTTTTCAGCTGCATTAAGATTTTGTTAATCTTTACATTTATACTGGCTTTATCATTTTTTGCGTGCTATCCAATTTTTTCTGTGCATATCCTGCCATGAACTAAAAACAGGATAGACATTTGGATTCAAAATAAACGGTTTTCTGACAAAGATAGAAACTTATATTTAGATCTAAAAAAAAATAATCTTCTAGACTTTCCCCTATGTTCTCATTTCAACAGCTGCATCCTCAAAATTCTGTATTATAGCTCCAATTTGGTGAAATCTGTTACAATATGGAGCGTCCATCTTTAATTCCATATTGAAAACTACATCTCTAGTTTTAACATTTACAGTTCATTTTTCTACACTAGCATTTGATATTCTATAGATCCTACAAGGATTTGCCTCATCACCTATTTCATTTTCTGCTCGGTATGTGAGTGGTCCCATTGATAAAATTGTTTGTATGTAAATTTATCTTAGAACATGAATTTTGCAGTGCTTACTAATAAAATTACATGCATTGACTTTGTTGACTGATCCCTACAATGAAATTATCTTTCTCTAAAAGCCTTTAAATCTTTTTTTAATAACATGTAAGATTTGACTTCTGAACATTTGTATTTGACCAATATTTATTTATATGATAGGTATTGTTCTATCACTACATATTCATTTTGCAGTTTTAAATGCTAGTCAGTTGACATTTGTGAGCATTTCACTGTAGTCAACATCATAGGTGTAGCAATGTCTATCATTAATTTAAATAATATTATTCTTCTTTTCTGATATAACTGGTTGCTTATGACTTAATTTTCTAACTTCATAAATTATACTGGATTCCTATAGCCACATTAGAAATTACAGTGTGTTAAGTACTCAAAAGTACTTCTGAGACTGATAAGAACAATCTGAATATTCTTGAGTCATTTTTGAGTCTAGCTTATGTTTTTATACTTTTACATTAAATTTTGGATCTAAATATATTGCTATGACTTTGATCATTTCTATACTTTTCAATAATTGGTTTATCTGATGGGCAAAAATCACAATGTTTAATAATAATAAACAGTTATAAAAAAAATTAGATATTACTTATTAGCCTGTAACTAACTTTTATAATATTGTTGATGGAAAGATTTTTTTTTAATACATTACACTCATATTACTTTTTAACATTACATTTTTTTACACCTTGTATAAAAAATAAAAACACATCAGTTAGTTCTTCATTAATGGGCTTCTTTTTAAATTTCCATTAGGATATGTTTTATTTATGATTCTTAGATCAGACAAGCATAAATACACAGATCAGACAACATCATAAATACACATCAGACAAACATCTAAAGACTGTCCAATATGGTCTATCTGGGGTTTGCAAACTTGACCACTTATTGTGTAATAAGTTGTACATATAACAAACAGGATGTGGAGTTTATCAAAAATATAAAGATATATCAATTAAAATCAAATGCATAAGATCAATTGATTTAGTGAAAAATTTTAACTTATACCCATACTTTGAACATCTCATGAAAAATGATATTTCAAAACTGATATAAACACCAGTATCATGTCTGGAGTACCACAACAGCTATTGTTCCCAGCTTCTCCAAAAAAAAGCTTATTATAGAGTGAAAAGTATCGCAGGTAAAGATAAAGTTTATTGATTTTTATAAAATTCTCAATTTTTAGGTCATGAATATGAAAATTCAAAAAATTTTAATCTTCAAATGTGTTAACACATCGTGTTAAATTTTTTTTATTGTTTCATTATTTATATTTTTTATTATTATTGTCTCTGTCGGTTGAAAACTTTTCGTTGGGTACCTGACTTAGTGTTGTGAATTGCTACACCCTTTTTGCAATTATTGCAACTGGTTGGGTTTTTCTATATACCTTCCCATGATTAAGTCTATTGTGTGTGTCTGTATGAGCTCTCCTTATTTCTTTTCTTTATTGTTATTGCCTTAGCCTGTTAAAAGCTTTTCGTCAGGTATCTGACTTAATGTTGTGAATTATTACGCACCCTTTTTGTAAATATTCCAGCTGGTTGTGTTTTTCTATGTACAAGCCCACGACCCGCCTGCATTCCATTTCCACGTTCAAGTCTATTGTGCGTGTTGGTATGAGGTTTCCTTTTTTCTTTCCTAGCGTGTTGTCTTTAGTCTGGCTTCAACATCCTGGCGTACGGACCACCCGGAGTTCATCCGTTTAGTCCGTCGCATTCTAACGTCTATAATTTTAGTTAGTCTGGAGTCAAACCTCGTGGCGTTCGGACCAGCCTTCCAGACCCCGAGTTCATCCGTTTAGTCCATCGCATTCTAACAATTTCTATAACTTTAATAATATCAATATCTGTATAATTTCTCTTCAAATTGAATAAGTTCTTATGTTGATCGGGAAAAGCCCGGCTCTGCTAATAGTAACATTATTTTCTCTCATCTATTTTATCGGTCGCTGTACCGTTTTCAGTTTAATTTTTATTGGAACATTTCTC
>JAAAKQ030259676.1:0-10783 GCA_010016005.3 Zanna intricata | reverse complement strand
CAACAGGTACCTCTCCGACATGGTTGCACCTTCGGTCCAGCTACTCTGTATCACTGAGCACGCAAGCCCCCACCCCCCACCATCGGCAAAGTCTCATGATTCGTAGAGGGAGATAATAAACATAGTGTAACGTTACTTAAGTTACAGTTAGTGAAGATGTATGTTTTATATTTTACAGTATTTGTAAATGAGAACGTGGTTGAAATATTCCATTATATTTATTTTACAGTTTACCGATGTAGTATATTATCAGTACTGGTTATTCTATATTCGGAAATGTAAATTAATCTACGCGATGTAATATTGTACGAACTGTTTTATTATAATCATAGTAACAATAATTGTTCCTGAAAGTAATAATTATAAATATTATTATTTTTTATACTTCACAATATTCCTTAATCTATTATGATGGTTGTTGGTTACTTCGTGCAAATTTCACCAATCTTGGAAAATCGTGCACTCTTTATTTTTAAACTATTAATGTTTCTGTTGGTGATAGTGCTTTTTTTTATATTTGTTGCACATGATTTTCACGTTTTTTTTTTTTTTAGTAAATGTTGATGAATCTTTGTTTTATTATTATTATTATTATTTGTCAGTGAACACTATAACCATCATCAGGCTCATCCAATAAATCTTTATATTTATTTATTATTGTTATTATTACTATTTATATTGCAATCTATTAACATCATTTTAACTTTCACTAAAAACTGCAGTATAGTAAGTTACTAATATTACGTGAACATTTAAAGAAGAATAAAATGTGATACTAATAATAATAATGAAGAGTAATAAATACTTATTATATTAGCCATTTTCGTGTTGAACTATTAAAAGAAGAAAATCCGTATGCATTTAGTATTTTTATGCAAGTTGTATGAATGTGTTTAAAATATTAAACACCAGTATTACTGTCAGTTAAAAATTTATTGAAGCCACATGTACAGTTTAAATAAATAATAAATTTGAATTTTTGTTTCTTTTAGTTTTCATTTTATTCCGGTTTTGGTATCCTAAGTATTAATTCCGCGATTTACAACAGTGATTGTTGTTTATTACTCTTACGATAGGATACATTTAATGTATTAAATTTCCATATTATGTATTTTTAACACTTTTTCCTTTTTTCTCTTGTTATTAACCTATAATTTTGTATTTTTAGGATTTTTTTATAAGTTTATTATTTTTTTTTAAGCTTAATCTATAATTATTTAAATATATATATATATATTTTTTTTTTTTTTGATAATTTTTCTTTCCTTGTTATTTTTACAGTTTGTTGCAAAATATCTTTATTTATGCTATTAAAACGTTAGACGTTTTTACTCTCATATATTTTACTCTGTTGCTTTTACTCTTATATATTATGGAG
Organism: Zanna intricata; assembly: GCA_010016005.3. Lineage (NCBI taxonomy): Eukaryota > Metazoa > Arthropoda > Insecta > Hemiptera > Fulgoridae > Zanna > Zanna intricata. Next base: position 9,405 of record JAAAKQ030259676.1, on the reverse strand, counting down.
GAAAAGGACAAATATGCAAAAATATTCTCTCATTTTCTAGAAAATATGTGCAGGAGTCATAAAATATTTTAAATTGTTTAAATATTTAAATCATTTTATCTTAAATTTATTAAACAAGAAAATATTAAAGCATTGAAACGACTTCATACTTCAAAAACCGAGGAATATTAGAAGGTGGAAACAAGTAAGGTAAATAGTTACAAAATGACTATTTTATGATGTGCTTGAAACTTTTGCCCGCCACATTAAATCAAACTTTTTACAGTATATGATATACGAATTTGCACATACCACCAAACAGGATACAACAAGTTATAAACGGATATTATTTAACGTTAGCGCACCGCCAAGCTGTAGAGGTGAACCATTTTGACGTTTCTTGTAGAATGGCATGTTTTCAAAATTTATTGTAATAAGTAATTTAGAATCGAAAGCATTTAAATAGATTTTAAAACTAAATATTGTGATAATTAAAGTAAATAATATCAGTTTATTTAGCTATTTAATTTGTAGTAATGTTTCAAATTATTAGTTATTGTGTATTATTATTTATTATTGTGAAGGTTGTTGTTATTAATATTTGGGCCATTAATTCCAAAATTAGCTGTTTAAGTTTTTTATTAGATGTAATTCTGAAAGATAAGAACAAATAAAAAAAAAAAAAAAAATACTGTGGAAGTATTTTTCATTGTTTTATTACTACATCGATTTTTTTCTGTTTTTCCAAATTTGATCACGTATAACTCGAAAACGAAGGCATATTTACCAAGAAACGGTTTTTCTCATAAAAATTTACATTAAGTTCATTTATAAAATTTCCACCTTCCTATTAAAAAAAAGAAGTTTGATTCAGTATTGCAGATCCAAGATGGCAGACAAAACTTTCAAACGCACAATGGAGTAGTAATTTTGTAACTATAGAACCGCATTTACTTCCACCTCCTACTACATCACAATTTTGAAATATGAAGCCGTCTCAATACTTTAATATCACCCTCTATAATTATTACTAAATACAAAATGAATTACCGAAAAAATATGATAAAGGTACGTCAGTTGCTATATTGGTAACGGTTGAACACGACTGATGGAATGTTTTCTTGTTCAAAGATCTTCAAAGATTATGAAAAATAAATCTTAGAATTTTTAACAGTCCGATTCCTATGAGTCTACCTATTAAGCGGTTTTCTTCAGCAAAGATTCTATAAGTGATCAGGAAGGAACAAAACTCATAGAAGGTCCTATGGTTTATTTGATCACAAATATACTAAAGCCATCCAGTACATAACGCACATCTTTAAAGGTATTCTCCGGACGACATATTTTCCGGCCGAGTGGAAAGTTTCACAAATGGTTATGTCCATAAACCGGGTAAACCTTTTAATGATGCATCCTCGAACAGGCCAATAAGCCCGTTGCCTACTTTGTCAAAGGTATTTGAAAGGTTATTTCTTTGGAGGATGTGGCCTATTCTGGAACACGTTATTCCAACTCACAAGTTCCTGTTTCCGTAACGGACATTCTATTATTGAGCAAACACACAGACTTGTTAACGTCATCAGCAGGAGATTTAATGAGAAGAGATACTGTTCGGCAACTTTCTTAGATATCCAGGCCTTTGACAAAGTCTGGCTGCCTCGGCTTTTATACAAGCTGAAAAAGAACTTCCTCTAACTTATTACCTTGTTCTTTGTAGCTACCTGGATGGACGTTTGTCCCAGGTAAAGTATAATCAAGCATTATTTGCATTCTTCGACACTAAGTCGGGGTTCCGCAGGCTCATTTTTGGGACTTGTCTCATATTGTATCATCACCGCCTACCTTTCGGTTGAGAATACAGTCACTGTCGCTTCTTTTGCTGATGACACAGCTATTCAGGGTGATGATTGCAACCCACTTGTGGCCTCAACTAAATTTACAATCCGACTTAAATCTGATCAGCAGGTGGCTGGTACGTGGAAGATAAGGGTTAATTACGCTAAGTCGAGCCATGTGACATTCGTAATGAGGAGAGAAGCCTGCTCGCGGTTCACCTACAAGTTAATTGAATGGTATGAAAGAATGTTATTTTTTTAATTTATATTGTCTATTGAATTTTCATCTACATGTATCAGCGAGGAATGAAGTCATACACTATTCACATACACTGCGGTATATGACTACAGACCGATTAACGATAAAATCCTTCTGGTAAGATTAAGCAAAAAGCTTTTTGCTTATGAAGCTAAATGTAATGAATATATGATGAAGCTAAATATAATACAAGTAATACGCTCCAATGTCAGCAGTTAATGATGAAAAAAAAATAGAAAAGTTTTATAATTTTCCCTTACGCCGTGACTACCGTCGAAAGAAATCACAATCGTGCAAGGCGACTTTAATGCAAAATTAGGCAGTGAAGAAACAACAATAACACATCTTCCCGCTAAGTGTTTGCGATGGTTTTTTAATTCATACTTTTTTCGATTAAAACCAAAAAATTTCCCTCCTACAGCTAATAATTTTACTATTTTTATCTTCTTTTAAAGTTCCAGCAACTTAAGAAATTCTTTTCTTTTTTGTAAAAAGGCTTAAAGGATAATTTTTTTTTTTTTTTACTTTTTAACTACCGGTAATTCGTTTTTGCAAGATTTTTTGAAAAAATGTTCATTTGATAATTGTTAAAAAAATCCTGCTTTCAAGAAGAGGATTTTGATGAAAGATTCAAGATGTAATTACAGATTTATCAAATATTTTCATTACGTACTAATGGAAATACTGACAAAATATTTTTACAAATCTCATACTAAATTTAAAGAGCTGAATATTATAAATTCTAACGTGCTAATAATTGTTCTATAACCAAATGAATTTTCCGTTAAACTGTGAATTTAATTAAACGTGTTTGTTTTATAAATTGAGTAGGAAATTTCATTGTTATTTGATGAAAAGAATTTTTACGCTTCAATTAACGCTAACAGCTATAGAATAAAACCTGTTAAAAATATTTATAAAAAGTTAAGTTTAAAAAAAGTATTGTAGTTTGTTCATCTACAAAAGATTGATAGATCTTGAACGGAAATAACGTATTATAAAATCATGAATAACAGTTTGAAAGAATGGAAACCGACTGTATCAAATTCCATCTATCCCTCTCTACCTCTCTGATCACTGATCAACTACTCTTCCATATAGTTAATTTGCGCATACCGCTAGCAAAATGGCATAAGCTAATCACACTGCACAATCATTCTGTTCACCGTAGGGTGAAATGACATTAATACAGTTCAGTTCTTCTACTCAGTCGGGAGATCGATAGAAGTAAAAAAATAAAAATTGCAGAATTATTTGGTAGGTTACATGTATAACCTACTGTTTAACATATTCTCAGGATCTTATACGAAATTTTCATTTTGATAGATTTATCGGAAATATTTCTCATTTTTTATTCAATGATTCCTTATTTAATATGAAAAATAAAAGTGATAAATAAAATAAAATTCAGTAATAGAACGGTGGCAAATAAAAGTAAGCGTATTTTTAAAATATATTTGATTATTTAAATTAATATTAAATAAAAATTAAATAAATACATTTTTTAAATGTTTTATTTTAGATAAAAGCGATAAATAAAATAAAATTCAATAATAGAATGGTGTTAAATGGGTGTAAACATAATTGTAAAATATATTTAATTTTTTTATTTCACTATTTTCCAATGACATTTTATATTTTTTTTATGATATTTTTATCTTGTGATTTAATTTTTATGGATGAATATATTGAGAGATGTGTTTATTCAGTAAAAAACTGTGAATAGTGGTACTTTTTCCGTGCTCCTGATTCCTACTCGCTGTTTTTTTTTTTTCAAAACGCTAATCGTTTCTACAGACTATATAGGTCTGTCTGACCTATATAGATTTTTTGACACATTTATGGGCACGGAAACTGTTTTTATTTCGTTTTGGGAAATGATCTAATACATTATATTTCAGCTCTTTCAAAATCCAGTTTTTAAATTCCATTTAAAGTACTCAATCTGTTTGTAAAAAGCTTGTCTCTGTTTGGTTTTCATCAAACAAGGTGATTTTTTCAAAATTAAAATGTTATAGATATCTGTTAAATCTTTATCTCCAGAAAAAAATTATTTTGAGTAACGGAAGTGGTAGGTAAAAATTTACTGAGAGTATTAATTGAAATTTTATACAAGTAACTAAAATTCCTTTAAGTATTTTTATAAATTTAATTATAATAATTGTAATGTTTAACTACGCCACTCTATGTTTTACGATAAATGATAGTAATATTATTTTCAAATAAATCCATTTATGTATCTTTTATTTTATTTTTCTCATGATTAAAGTATTACAGATCGTATATAAAAGAAATAAAACATATTTTCTGTAAATAACATTAATTATTATGATTACATTTTAAATTGTGTACAATAAAACTGTAATTAAAAAAGTATTCAAGGAAACATTAAAAAGCACGAGTATTATTTTATATGTTCTAAAATAATAATGATGCGGGCACACCCTGTTTAGAAAATCTGATAGTTAATTTTGTTATTGGTTTGTTTTGTTTTTTTCTAGAGAAAGCATCAGCCATGAAATAGTCATAAAATTTATAATTTATTATTTACCTTTCATAATTTAAATTTTTTTTGTTTGAAAGAAAAACTGTAAATTAATTAATTGAAATCGACTATTCTATCTTCTTATCTTTACTTCCATGTTTTAAAATGAACTGTCGCAGTTTATTGCGATCCAAAAAATCGAAATCATAAGATTCATCATCTAAATTCGTGTAATATATTTTATAATATTATACAAAACAAACCGTAATCTTATGGTATAATTACTCGTAATGTGAAACAAAGTTAACTAATTAATAACTTATTTATTAATTATTTTAATTAATAAAGTTAAAGTAAACTTGTAAAAAACAAATTAAAAAAAAAAAAACATCGAGCCTTTTCAGCTTTCAACCATCATCAATAATAAATCTTTAAAGCACAGTTATAATCATGGTCAAACGTCTACGTGTTGTATTTTTTATGATATTTAATGCGATATCTTGTACATGAATAATTTTATATTAAATATCTTAATTAAAACGGAAAATATCGTTAACCTTGATAAAATATTTTATACCGTAATTGTGCACATACATGTACAGTTCCTGATGATAGCGTAAACCCCGAAGCATTCAATTTTTTTAAAATATATTTTTGGTACAAATTGTTCAATTTTTTCCTCTGTGTGTAGGCTATTTGTTTGTATACGATCCATGATCTATCCATTACCGGCAGTAGCGATATGTATAGATAATATATAGATGTGTATAGATAGTTACAGATAATGGGGGAAAAAAATCTAAAAATAGTTGTTCCTTTATTAAGTTTTGCGCCTTAAGGAGACAATTAAAAGAATTAACAAAAAAAATTGTAAATAATTTCCGAAAAATATTTATTCCAATGCTCCGAAGTCCAAAAAATTTTACTTCTGTTAGACGGACGTTTGTATGTTTGTATGTGGCCTTAATAACTCTTGACCCTGTCGACCGATTTTTCAGACTGGATAGATAGTTTCTTCCTTTGGGGGAAAAGAATGTGTTAATGTTGCAAAAATTGGAAAAAAGGGTGAGGGTGTTTTGGCGAAATAAAATTCTAAATTTTTTCTTGGGCACATTTTGGTAAAAAGTTTTTTTTTTAAAGAAGTTTTTTTTTATCGAGATCACAAATTATCAAAAATCTTTATTAATATTCATACCCCTCCTCAAAATTTTATATATTTTTCTTTTTTAGCTATATTTTGCTTCAAAAAAGAAGTTAGATTTTAGAATCTATATTTTCTACGTTAATAAACTTCAGACTACTATAAAAATGTTTTTTTCTAATTTTTTAAAATTTATTCTAAATTTATATCCATCTTGCAAGTACCCATTGCATTTAAAGTGTAAAAGTCTTTCTTTTTTTTTTACCTAACTACTGTCTTTATCTGTTTAGCCTCCGAAAATACTGTAAGGTATTACTTCAGAGGATGAATGAGGATGATGTCTATGAATGTGAATGAAGTGTAGTCTTGTACAATCTCAGGTCGACCACTCTTAAGAAGTGTGGTTAATTGAATCCCAACCACCAAAGAAACTGGTATCCACGATCTTGTATTCAAATCTGTATAAAAATAATTACTTTTACTAGGATTTGAACCTTAGAACTCCCGACTTCGAAATCAGCTGATTTGCGATGTCGCGTTAATTACTAGATCAGCCCGGTGGGCTTTACCTAACTACTCAAGAACAAAGCAGTATACCATGTTTACAAAGGGCGTGAGGAATAAATTGGTTTTCTTCTTGTATTCTTTACTTATCCGAATATAGTATTAGAAATTAGTACAGTCAAGATATTAATCCAGTTAAAAATTAAAAAATAATATTAAAAAAAAGAAGCTTATCGTCTGTGCGATGCACGAAAAATGCAGTTGATATTGTTTATACCTTTTATTTATTCATTATGAGGTTTAGTTGTTTACTATTCTCAGAAATAATTACCCTAATTACAAAAAAAAAAAAATTATAATTAAGACAAGGCCCGATTATAATAATTGTATAATTTTATTATAATAATAATTCTACAAAGGAACAAGATTAATTTACTCTTTTCAGTTGAGAAATAATGCATTAGTACATACTTTCTTAATTCAAAATGGGTAAAAGGTATGTGTATATATATATATATTTATATATATTAACTATAGTATGGGATTTGTATCAAAATTATGCACGCCAATCTAATATAAAATTTAAAAGAAACATCATTTAAATAAAAGATTGAAATGGTCATAATAATGAATAGATTTAAACAATTGTTAAATTTAAAGCCATTTTATAAATTATTAAATATGAATATCATTTTTAAATCATAATTTAAAATATGTTTTAATTACAAGAAATTCTTTTTAAAAGATTCAACTTTTTTACCGCATTTAAGTTTATACGTATAATTAATTAAATAGGCAACAAAAAAAGAACGGTTAAAATACTACTCTGCTGATGAAGTTTTTTCTTTTTTACTTTCGATTGTTAAACTGCGATATTTATGAGGAATGTTTTTACTTTCTTGGCTTACTGTAGTAGATAAAAAGGGAAAGTATAATGATCGAGGTAAAAATCAATCTTTCTATTTTTTTTTTTTGAGTTTTGAACTCAGGGGAGTCATGAAAAGTTTAGAAATTATAAAAAAAGGGGAGGTGGTAAAATGTTTTCATTGGAGTGTGTGTGTGGGTGCGTGCGTGTGGTTGGGCATTTGGGCTGAATATTGCCGTCTATTTGGGTTAATTACTAGGGATTGGTTAGACAAAAAGGTAATAAATATGTCATTGAACCAAACTTCTTTCTACAGATATTAATGTTATTAAAGTCTGGAAGCCAAATCTTAAAAGATGGCGAGATAAATGAAGATCAGTGGTATTATTTTGGCCTAATATGAATTCTATTAAAATTTTTGTCGTACGAAGAGAATTGTTAATGAGCGTTATTATTTTCAAAAACAATTTTAATCTCCTGTAACTTTTATTAACGGGATCACATTAATCCATTTGCTATGTACGATTTCCGTCTTATTTTAGATGAGGAAAAAAAGATTATTTCGCGTTTTGAACGGTTCAGTTTTTATTTTTAATTTGGCTGAATTGTTTATTTCTTACTATTACTCAAAGTAAAAATTGGATCCAAAGTTATTATAATAACTTAAAAATATGATGGGGAGTTATAAAAAACCGTTTAACTTACTCCAGTTCATAAAACAAATTAACGAAATGTATTGACAATTTCATGGTATAAAACTATTTCATTATTACAACACAAAAAAAAAAAAAATAATAATAATAATAATAAAAACAAATAAGCAAAATAATAACTGGATGATTTTTTTCTCTCAAGCGTAAAATGATTTAAAGTTTATGATTCGTAACGTGGATATAGTTTATAACCTTTGATTTATTCTTAAAATCTATTTTCTTTTAGATTATTATTATTTGTTATAAATATTAATTATACTATTTTAGTATCGTTAACTTTATTGAAGATAAGAACAATTAGAAAGGAGTAGTTAGATTAAAGGGAGAAAGATTAGAAGAGATAGAAAAACTGAAAAGAAACGACATTTTGTAATAATCGGCTTAGATACGCTATAAGGTAAATTGCGTATGCTAATTTCATTCAATGAATGCTCGCTATTCGACTTTTTTTTATTATTAAATAGCAACGGTCGCCTTGAGGTCACAGCCACCTTAAATCGCTTAGCATAACTACGTACTCGACAACGTCTGTCATTAAATTATTATTATTTTCATTTCACTTTATTATTGTTATTATTATTTATTACATTATCATGTATTATTATGTTCACTTTCTTCAGTTATCATTTTTAACCGCTAACCGGTCTACTTTAAATCGTTTTGATTTTTTTTTTAAACAAAATTTTTGTTCTTACAATTATAATGTTAACTTGATCAATAAATTTTAATATGTACCGAAGTCGTAATATAATATTTGGAACAGTACTATTGTCTGAGTCACTACCAAGTAGAATGTTAGAGAGACAAAAATAATGTTGATAGAAGATATTTTACTAATAAATATCTACGTAAAAGAGGAAAGAATTGAACAAGTAAAATATCTTGTTAAAAGAAATAGGGTAAAAACTAGAAAAAAAAGGTTGAAATAGGATTTTAATAAACGGATACAGATATTTTGTAATAAAGATGAGGTTGACGATTTGAAAAAAACGTCCTGTAAAGCATCTGTTTCAAATGCACTTTTGTATTACCATAAAATACTGAAAAAAGAAAGATTGATGGCGATTTGAATTATAAATGTTGATGTAATTGAAGAAAATTAAATGGACGAAATGTAAAATTTATAATTAACTAGCAGTGTGAACGAGAATTAACAAATCAAAATAATTCAGAGCAGGAATGCTAACTGGCTAGGAAATATCATGAAAGGAGTAGAATTGATTAAAACAATTCTAGAAGGATCAATAGAAAGTGCTAAAAACAGAGCTGGAAAAGAATAAAAATGATAGACGATCTAAAAGGAAATTAAAGCTTTTAGCAATTCGAAATTTAACGGGAAATAAAAGAGGGAGGAAATAAACATAGTGATAAGGACCTGCACAAGGACAGACTATATTATGATGATATTTCGGTTGTTCGTTCTTTCTTTCTGCATTTTCGTTGCAGAATCCACAAAAAAAGATAGCTGCGTATTCTTCGTTGGAAAGTTTATAAGGCACTGTTAAAAAAATAAATTTATGCTTAGATTAAAATAACTTAAATTGCCAACTAGTGAAATTAATTATTTCAAATAAATTTAGGTAAAATTAATTCTAATTAGTTTTAAAGATGTCTAATAAACTGT
>JAAAKQ030259642.1:10372-27887 GCA_010016005.3 Zanna intricata | reverse complement strand
ATTTTTATTTATTTTTATTTTTTATTGCGTAACATAATTAAAATTAAATATAAGTTATTAAAAAATATAGATATTTTAAAAAGAGAAAAAAAAAACGAGTTCCGTTTAACATTTTTAAATCTAAAAAATTATTTTAAAATAAATCGTTAGAAATATGGAATAAAAATCGAATACATGTTTTAGTTATTATCAGGTGTAAAGGTTTCATATAAATTTTATGAAATTCATTTTATGTGCACAGTAATAAATTTATTGTAAAAGGAAAAACTTTATAAGAACTATTTATATCTTTCTGAGAATAAGGTACCTATTTTTAAAATACCGGCATAATCTTTAATTGGCAAGCGTTTGGCACATTTTATCTATTATTGTATTCTTATTATTTTTATTACTAAAATACATTGAAGGGCATCTTTATAGTGATAATAAAAAATATTAATTAATAAAAACTTAAGGGATATATTTAATATTTATTTACTAGTTTTTTTTTTAAATTTAAAAAAAATTATTATATTTGTTTTTATTTGGATAAATAAGGATAGACACACAAGCGCCCACGCATACCTTATTTTAATTTATTAGTTATGTAAATAAATGTGATGGATGTATATACGCTACACTAAATTTTTCTTTTTTATAATTATAACAAGAGATATCATTATTTTTATTGAGTGAATCGTACAACTTTGAAATGTTAATAAATTTTATTTTTATGTCGGCATGTTGAAAAGGGTAAATGTCATCAGCGTCAAGCATAAAGCTTTAACTGTATACTGACTTTTGTGAATTTTTTTTAATGTTATCATTTGATGAATAACACGGTAATGTAGCTATAGAAATTCAGTCAAATATATTATTTTTCCAGTACAATTATAGTGGTTGTGAATTGTATAATAGCGTATCACTCAGAATATATATATATATATATATATATAAAATATGAAGTGAGAGAATATAAAAGTTCTGAAAGTGAGAGAAAGAGCGAGAGAGAGACAAATAAGAGAGAAAAGGGGAGATGGCCTATAGAGAATGCTTAAATAAACCGACCGACCCGTTGCGATTGCAATTCCGTTGTGATGAACGCAAGCGCGTGAACGAATGAAAATAAATTTGTTTTTTCGGTACGCGCTTTCATATAGGCTACTAATATACCATTACTATATATGTGTATTCCTCTCCCTGCCACCCCGTTCATCCGTTCTACATACTCATCCGTCCATTTTCATCCGTTCATTCTATCTCATTCCTATTCATTCGAGGTACTTCCTGACTCTTTTTCCTGAACACTGTCAACCCCTATCTCATATTTAACTTCTAGGTATTTTCAGTTCACACAACAATATCACTGACTCAGATTGAATGACTAGTACTGGCCCTTTAGAAGATACAAATAATTTTTAAAACTTCTTTTCAATTCTATGTTACTTGTTGATTTATTATTTTAAAATATAAAACTAAAATGCATTCAAGAAGAAGTTATGCAACTCAAGGAAATCACCAGCAGGGGTTTTCTGCTCAGATGAAAGATTACGTTTTGGGTAAATATATATCCGAAGAAAAGATAATTATTTTGAGTTATCTCAAAAATTTGGAATAAATAATTCATGGTGACCGTATTTGCCCACCCTTTTGACCAGTTGTAACCAAAGGTAAGTGACATCAATGATCTATACTCCAAAGTCCTCGAACAAAATATCATTAAAATCGGTTTTTCAGTAACTGAGGATAAAAGTAAAAATTTTTAAAAATTTTATTATCCTCTACGCCTGAATGAAATTACCGGAATACATAACATAAATATATAACATAAATTGCCGGAATTGAATTATCTATTCTCACAAAAATGTGACTGTGAATTAATAAAAAAAAATGATTTTTTCGTCCTTTCCGTTTATGAGGGTTTGATTAAAACCAAAAATCATCAGAAATATCCTTAGCTACTTTAGGAGCATTAAATTACAATAAAAAATTTACCTACCCTTTGAATGGAATATTGAGATAGGATCCTTAAAATTTGTCCCTCTTGACTGGTAGTGATCAATGTTAAATTGCATCAGTACTCCATATACAGCAATCAAATTGTAAAATCACATCTAAATTGTTAAATTCTGCCTACAAATATCAAGCAAAGAAAGAGTCAATAAACATGTCTACGAACATACTTTCTTCCGTGATTTCTCATTGGTAAAATTGTGTTCATTGGTTTTGAGGAGATTGCGAAAATTCGCGATCTGCAAATCATCCGGACATACAAAATTTGACCGGATAATTGTATGAAACATCATATCTTATAAACATAGTGAATGTAACAAATTTTCAGGACATGTACTACTACTGGTGAAAATAAAGAAGAAAATTCTTATAAACATAGGTTCAGGAACGCTTTGTTAGGGAGTATTTAGTTGGCAAAAGATTTTGCCTTGATTTCTGCGCCTTCAGTAAAACTAATCTTGACTGTAATTCTTGGGATCCAAATTAAGGGTTAAATTTTGTGGTTTTAAATGTAATCTGATAAGAAAAATTTGGAAATATATCCCAGAACTGTAGTTTTAGTAGGTCTTGAGAAATATTGGGTTAAAGAAAAAATGTTGGTAATCGAAAAACCCACAATATTATGTTTGACGTAAAATAACTTTTTTTAAAGGATGATAAATAGATAAAAGTTTTAAACAAATATATCTAGAGAATTCCTTTCTGAGTACAATGGTGTGAATAAAGCACATAAAAATATAAGATTGTCGAATTTATAAAATAACAATATTTAAACGTGGTAGATTTTAAAAATTGCCTTCTTATTGTATTTTTGTTTTTGTAGTGTTTATAAATATAAATTAATTTTTCGTAATCCTTATGTGAAAGCAATCATTATTGTCACTTCAAATATCAGAATTTTTTTAAATGAATTTTTAAATATTAGAAATAGAGTTTTTTAAACATTTATGTGGACTTATTCTTTTATCTGTTCAGAAAAATCAATATATATATACTATCAGTATTATATTTATTTATTCACACAATTATTTTCAATATAAATACAAGAGGAAAGAAAGAAACATTTTCTTAATATAATTTCCAAATTCAACCTGTATAAAAAACTTTTAATTGATACTGAAAATTAATTAATTTGCTTCACGAAAATAAATTTTCAGGGAAATAACTATAGAACAATAATATTATTACAAATTAGAGAAAAATATTGAAATTAATTTTATTATTATTATTATTACAATTAAATTCCAATTAAAACCATGTTAATCATATACATATCCTCATCTCATCTACATATAAAGAGAGATTGTGTTAAAGTTGTTTGCTTTCGTAAATTATAGAAACGTAGCTGTGTTTTACAAATGATTCAATTGTTACATTTCAATTGAAAGACGGATTGAAATAGAATAGAACTGAATTTAGACAGATCTCTGTCCTAACCGTTGAAAATGAACAATTTCCTCACCCCCTTTTCATCTTAATCTTACCCCTTCTTCTTATCAACCCACCCGCCCGTTCAAAACTTTCAACAACATCCATCGAATTGAGTTTTGTGTTTAAATATGTGTTAGTGCACAATATATATATATATATATATATATATATATATATATATATATAAGGAGGTGTGTGTGTGTGTTTTGTGAGATCTGAATGGTTAATGCGAGTACTACATACTCTCTCTGTCGTCAACTGGGAAGTACTTACCCCTCTTTCTTTATCCGTTGTAAATTCATTTTCTCTCTCTTTCTCTCTTTCTCCCTTACATCTTACTTCTGTTAGTCTCTTAATCCCTAACTGTAAACAGATCCGTACAAACGTTCAGAAGCAAGTTTAAGCCCTTTTAATAGAGACTAGAAGCAAGTTATTACTCCAATACGAAACATTACATTACGATAGTACTTGTGTGAATAGATACTAAACCCTTCTACTTCCTCTCAAATCTTATTCATAGTCGTTTAACAAACACCCTTTATGCGAACCACCTGCTTAAGTGTAAGTAATTTATTTATAATAGTACAGTAAAATAATTAATTATGTATGCGTTATTATCTCTTTTCATTAATATTGAAAAATTCATTCTTAAGTTGGATTTTATTTTATTTTTATGTTTTTATTTTCGAAGTTCATTAAATAAGGTATTTTGAAAATAGAAAAATTCAATTTCATCACCGCTACATTATATTATTCTTTTATGCGTTGGGTGGTAAAATATATTTTTTAATAAAATACTGTGGGCTATTGCCGGATCACTTTTGCGTTTATAAATGTCACTTGAAGGATATAATTTATTTAAAACTTTTGTATTTTATTTCGATCGAGTGTCTTAAAATCTCTTGGAGTGATTTTTTATACGGAAGTGGGGAAAAAACGACAAGGAAGTGGGAGATACCGGATTGAGGCTTTTGAGATGGGGATATTGTGAATGATGGAAAAAATAAGACGGATAGATAAAGTTACGAATAAGGAAATAATAAATAGAATTAAAGAATAATGGACAATATTGCAGTAAGTACACAAAAGCAAGGGAATAAGATTAGATGAAGTGGAATTTTTCAATTGCACTGGAAAAGTCAATAGAAGGAGAAAGGAAGCGAGAAAGAGAAAGGATAAAGTTAATAGAAGAGGTAAAGATTGAAAACTACGAAGTAACTAGCAGAAAACATTGAGCAGGGAGGGGTGGAAACAGCCGTGGAATAAGGGACGGACCTGCCGCCAGGCAGAACACCAGATGATCAGTATTGCGCTTGGTTTGGTTGTTCATTAGGTTCATTAAATTAAAAATGATATTTTTTTATTTATACAAATGGTATTAAAAAATAGATTTTCACTATAATGATTTCATATTTAAGAAAAAAAAGTTTCCTGTTAAAAGAAAAGTTTCTTCGTTATAAAATCAAGAATGAAAAGTAATTTCGTTTTTCATACGTGATTATGGTTATCTTAACTTACACATATTATTATCCTTTAATATTTTAGGGGTATCAACGACAGTGGTTATTAGCCCTTTCCACATAAAATGAAAAATTATAAAAATGTATTTTTCTCCCCTGTAAAAATGCTAGCGATATAGTCAGTTAGTGAAAAAAAAATAAAACAGTGTATCTAAATATAGACTTGTCAAAGGATATTGAAACTCCAAAAATACCACATAACAATGGTGTAAAGGCCCTTGCCATTTAAAAACATTCTAACCATTTCTTTTCTTCAAAATTTTTCCATAACTATCAAAAAACACTTCAGTCGTAAAAAATAAAAAGACACACATTGAGGTAAGTCTTAAACACGAGATGACAAGGGTGTAGAGGTTCTTGCTAAAATTATTATTATTATTATTTAAAAATAAATATTTAGTGTAAATATTTTATAATAAAAAATTGCATTATTTTATTTTATGGCGTTCCTTCCATCTTATTTGTAGGTGAAAGGAAAAAGAGCCACCTACTTAGAAATTAGGCATACGATAAAAAAATCTCGTTGAAACAGCTACATTATCCTAAAAATAAAAAAATATTTACAATGAATCTCAACAAATTTTTTTGTAACGAAAACGTTTGTAAAAGTTGAAAAAAAAAATGCCGGTAAGCAACTTAAAATGGAACGAATAGGCTCAAATCGCAATTAATTGATTGTCACCTTTAACGTTGCTACTAATAGCGCTAATATTGGCTGTATGTTACTAATCTTGTCTATTCTTCTCAGTTATAAACTGTTGATGATTCAATGCAGTAGAGTTTTATTCTTCGTAGATATATTTTTCACGATTTATAAGTATACATTTTTAATTTTATATTTAAAATCATAATATCTTATTAAGAACAATTCAAAATTTGGTTACCAAAAAAATTTTCTTATCTTCTTAGTACAGTTTTATTAAATTTTTTTCTCGAAAGATAAAATTATTTTATTATAAAAATAAATGTCAGACCATAAATGTTTCAATTACAAAAATATTATTCAATGAAAAAGATGAACAAGGCATTGTATGACAAATCATGTAATATTTTTCCATCATTTTTTAATCTTTATATTTTTTAAGTTATGGCTTTTATTAACAAATGTTTTGCGAAATACCAGTTAAATGGGATCATAATTTTTTTTTTAATAATTATTCTGTAAATGGAGCTAAAAGATTTTTATATTTGAATTTTTTTTAATGAAAAATAATATACTATAACAAAAGAAATATTTCTAATTATGAATACATTTTCCAGTTTGTATAAATGCATTCATAATACTCGTATAAATCAATACAAGTAATAACCCACCGGATTGATCTAGTGGTAAACTCGTCATCGTAAATCAGCTGATATTGAAGTCAAAGTTATTAAGTCCAAATCCTAATAAAAGCAGTTGTTTTTATTTATTTATTTATTTTTTTAATTCTAGATCATAGATATCGGTAGTTTTTTGTAATTGGGTTTGAATTAAACACAAATCTGAAAAGTGATCGGCCTGAGTTTCTTCAAGTTTATTCATTAACTGGTGGTACAGTTGCATTACAGCTAATAAGTCACTAATGACTTCACTTGTTGATGCGCTATAAATAAAAGTATTGAAGAAGAATATAAATAATAATGAAATAATAATATTAAGTTTCTGTATTTCCTAAGTAATTTTTACAGACAATTGTTAGTAAAAATTAGGAATAAAATTTATTTTAAGAAGGAAACACGTTTTTATATTCAAATTGGTAAATTTTTTTTATTGTATAGGTAAAACATTTAGCAGAATTCGAGTATCCTGTACACAAATCTGAAAAGTGATCGGCCTGAGTTTCTTCAAGTTTATTCATTAACTGGTGGTACAGTTGCATTACAGCTAATAAGTCACTAATGACTTCACTTGTTGATGCGCTATAAATAAAAGTATTGAAGAAGAATATAAATAATAATGAAATAATAATATTAAGTTTCTGTATTTCCTAAGTAATTTTTACAGACAATTGTTAGTAAAAATTAGGAATAAAATTTATTTTAAGAAGGAAACACGTTTTTATATTCAAATTGGTAAATTTTTTTTATTGTATAGGTAAAACATTTAGCAGAATTCGAGTATCCTGTTACCTAATTATTCTTACTTCTATATACTCACTCTGAAGTTAGTAGGCACAATAACAGGTTTTATTGATTTAATTCAACTTATGATGAGTTTTCTTGCAAAAATGAAGAATGCTTCAACAGGCTTCACTCGATATGAAACAGTATAAAAAATAAATAAGCACATATTATACACCTATAATAAGCAGAAAATAAAATTTTCTAAATTTTCAATAATAATTTTTTATAATTTCTTATGTAATTGATTTTAACGAAAATAAATGAATGTTTAACAAATATTATTAAACGTATTTTATTAATTTTTTCCGATTTTATTTTTACTAAAAAAATTAATAAAGTTTTCGACTAATTTTATTTTTTATATTGTATTAGTATAAAGAATTTCCTTTTATTGTTTTCAATATTGTTGTCTTATTTTACAGAAACTAATAATGAATAAAATAAAAGTTTGATTTTTCGAAGTGTTTACACTTTTAAAATGAAACGGTTACGAGATTTCTCTTTGTATGGTTTTTCCGTTAGGTTGACGTTACGAACGAAAGTACGTATTAATCAGTGTTTCTTATCGGGAATAGAGGTAAATCTATATATGTGTTCTTTCGTAAACAGAGAGTCAGGCAGACATAGAACAATAGAGCTGGCGTTCATTTGTGCTTTTGTCACGTCCGTAAAAACGTAATGAAAGGTCAGCTTGGATTGTTTGATACAGAACGTGTAAAGCGTAACAAACAAACGTCGTCGTTGTTTCAGTAGTGTTAGTGGTACTTGTTATTATTGTGGGATGGTACGGTTGACTCTGATGGGATGTTGGATTGTTTATAGGAAGGTAACCAGTAATAATGCTAGCCTTCATTAGACTCTGTTCAACTTTTTTTATTTACCGCTCAAATTTTTATCGATACAAAAATAAACAAATCAATAAACTTTAAAGAGAAAACAATTGGAACAAAAGTAAAGTAAAAGAAAAAAAAACAATTACGTATTTTACAGCAATTGGTGAAGTTTGTATCTATAGTAAAAAAGAAAAACTCTACTACAAATTAAAAATAAAATTAAATAAAACTAATAAAAAAGAAGGCTGGCTGTAATTGTTGCTTCAATGAACCTTTTAAACCAATAAGACAACAACTAACAAAAAAATAAATAAATAAAGTTGTTTAAAAGTAACTGTTAACAAAAGAACTGGCGAACTTTTCGATTTTTTTTTCTTAAGTTACTGACTGGCTGTCTATTAATGTTGTACTCTAATTAACTTACGATATATAACTTATTTACTGTTACTCATTAAAACTTTTCTTCGAATTCTTAAATAACTTCTTTTTTTTTAAAAAAAAACATTTTACCTAATTTAAAATAGTCTTGTCGCTCACAAGTCATTATCAAAAAAAAAACATTAATTGAATTTTTTTTAAGTTTTAAGCTGATGACATAATAAACAAAAAAAAAAACCATAAAATAAAATCAAATCCCTAACTAGTTCGCTATTTTAAACTCTTTGTTCGTTAAAAACCAAAAAAACAAAATTTAATTCCATACTTTTACATCAGATTATTGAAATGTATTTTAATGTAAATTATATATCCACAGATCTGGTTGTTATATCGTACTCCCTGACTTTGATTTTTAGATTTTGTAATGATCAACTTAAGAATACATTTTTCGCAAATATGTATATAAAGACGCCGGTAAAAAAAATTAGTATTAGTGTTATTAGTAAATCGAAAAAAAGGATATTGAAACTCCAAAAACACCACATAACAATGGTGTAAAGGCCCTTGCCATTTAAAAACATTCTAACCATTTATTTTCTTCAAAATTTAAAAAAAAAATCTAAGGTAGGTTATTTTTTCATAAATTTGGGAAAATTTATTCCAAAATACTATCTACCCCACCACAAGGAATGCCATGCTAAATGCCATACACCCGAAGGAGATATTTATCCTAAATTTTTACCAAAAAATTCCTTGTATAAACCAGTTTCTGTGCAAAATTTCATCAAAATCGGTTCATTCAGTAAAAAGTTACTAAGCTTCAAACACGCTAATCCTTGTGTATATTTACGTACGAACCTTACCCCTACTTATTTTTTGTGTTTGGAATCCCTGATTCATGACATGTCGAGAAATGGAAAAAACCCATATTCCATTCTTTGACTGTAAACCATACTTTCCTTCTTAGAGCATAAATCTAGAGTTAGGATGCTAGGAAAGTAAAAGATCGGAATAAAATGAGTTTACTGTAAAACATTGGTAAAAGTTCTGAAGTGTGTGGTCGAACTGTTTTGGTTATACTTTTTATGAACTTTAATAAAAACACTTTCTGTATTTGGAAAAGTAATATGGTTTAATTATATTAGGATAAAAATACATTCTTATTCATCTTAAAATGGTAACTTTCATTACCATTTTATTCATTTCTATGTAATTTAATTCTAAATTAAGGTAAGATTTATTATAAAAGGATTAGGTGTGTATTTGTTTAGTATGCGTGCGTTTGTACGCATACGTGCGTGCTGTTGAAATGATTACATTTTAGAAGAAACCGTATAATGTGGAATGCAACAAGATGCGTATCCTACATACAGTAGCGGTGACGTGGTTGATATAATATAATAATATAACTTTATGTGTCTTTGAAGGGAAAAAAAATTTAACCGTAAAGGCAGCTAGGACAGAGGTATGGTTACGTACTAAGGGAAACTTTTATGAAAAAAAGAAATACTCAGCGGGACACAGTTTCTCTCTGCTTGAACTGAATGTATTAAAGCCTATGTACACAGTGGCAAGGAGTGAAAGACGGAAAAGGTTAGATGGAAAAAGATATATAATACATAGAGGGGAATGTGGAAAGAGGAAAGCGAGGTCCCTGAAGCCACTCATCTCAACCCATCTAGTCACCAAAAATGAAAAAAAGAATCCACCCGAATAGCAAACAAAAAGAATATAAAAAAAGATTTTTTATTTACATACGGTTTCACAAAGGAAAACCAGGTGTAAGAATAACTGTATCATAGGAAAATAATGTTTGGTTGCGCAAGCACGTATACTCTTACCATAACTCATACCCGTACACAAACGAATTTACAGCTCAATATAACGAAAATTTAATTAAAATAAGTACTCAAAATTTGTTACAGACATTTTCTCTTTAAGGAAAAGAGAAAATCCTTTAGTTTTTGGAAACTGTAGTAATATCTAATATCATTATAGTCGAATATATTTTCTTTTTTATTTGGTGTTTAAATTAGAAAAATATGATAAGAGAAGTCTAGATGTAAAGTAGTAGAATATTACAAATTTGAAATTCTGAAAACATAAAGTAAATGATTATAAAATTTTTTTTTTTTAGTTCCATAACCAAAACGATTAAGGGCAGTTTAAAAAGTGAAGCCATCCTCAATGAAAAACATCCCATATTGATACAATCAAAATTATTTGGAGTGAATCGTTTTTTATCTATCCATTGGATTTAATACATCGTTGAAAAGTTAGGATTCTGAAACTTATCGAAATTCATATGATATACTGATCTGAACTTAAACCATAATTCTTTCTCTGTGAAAACTTAGCTTTTCTAAATTTATGTATCTTTACACAATCCTTAGAAATGTTTAATGGTTTTAGATCTCTTTCTTATTATTAAATATCAAATTTTCAATTGTTAAAGAATAAAACACCAATTTCTAAAACCAAAAAATATATACTGCAGTTATACAGAATTATTTTGTGTATATTCGAACAGTTTTTGGATTAATTAACAAAACGAATACAATAATATAAAATGATTCTAGAAATGTTTTAAAGAATACAGGTTTTAAATAATACAACTAAGGAACTTCACATTGCAGGTTTTTACATAATTTGAAATAAAAAATTGAATAAAAAATTGTCACAATAAAGAATAATTTAAATTATTTCCTTTATTAATTAATAATTTAAATCATGTAATGTGTTTTTAAAAATTAACTTTACAGTTATTATTTTAAAATACTCTTACCCAGAAACAAAATTTTAATTTATTATAAAACGAAACACAGGGCTTATATCATAATATTTCGATTTATTCAAAAAAAGATATCTTTCTGTAGTATTATCATTAAAAATAAAAGAAAAAAAGTGTTGTGTGGATAAGATGAATGAATGTGATGAACGAATGAATGTGTATTACCAAGAACGAAGAATGAAAAAGACGGACACAGATAAAGCCCACAATAGTGAGGTGAAGAAACAGACCGGAGGGGAAACGGGTGATGGATACCCTCTGCTGAGTTGTCATCTGTCGGGATTGCTCGGGTGTGTGGCGTTGATGATGCACGGGGACTCTGGAACCTCAGAAGCTAAAGGCACCTCCCTCAGGCTGAGTAATGCTTAATAGCGGGTCCGGTTTCGGGGAGGATGAGAACGGTGAGGGAGGTTTAGTCGGTATGGAGCAGGTTATATATGCCTTACAACACCTTGGCAGAGCCTATTAGCTTGTAGGCTAGCCCTTGACGAATAGAGTCCTGGATCCGAGCCCTACACACCCGTGGTGGCGTAAAAATACTCTAAGTCGCTATATTGAAAGAAATTAAAGTTATGAAACTCCTATTTGTTTTAGAAAAGAATGTTCTTTCTATAACATAAAATAACATAACATGGTGACTTATAAAATATATGAAATTTATGTTATATTTTAATTGTTAATATTATTTTATACCGAATTTTTTAAGATTAAAATGTATAACTATGAAATATATTAATATTTAATTAATATTCAAATTATTTTCAAGTGGAATTTCGAATTACTTAGTCGAAAAACATTACGTAAATAATTTGTAATTTTTTTTTGGGTTCAAGTCAGTTTTATATCACTTCGAATCGTAATTATTCAACGTAGACCTTTCATTTGATTAGTTTCAATCAAATTATATTTCATTCATGCATTGCATTTTTTTTAAATGGCTTCTTTTATTTTGATATATTTATCTTCTATCTCTAATAAGTTCGTTCCAATCTGTTCAACTTGCGAAAAATAAGCGACCCCCCCCCCACCATAGGCCCAATGAAATGAGAATGATATGTATGACATGTAAATGAGGTGTAGTCTTGTTCAGACTCAGGTCGACCATTTCGGAGATGTGTTGTTAATTGAGCCTCAACCACCAAAGTACACCGTTACTCCCCGTCTAATATTCAAAACATAAAAGTAACTTACCTTTACTAGGATCTGAACCACACAAAATTCGACTTCTAAAATCAGTCTAGAATCATGTGAAATAAATTAATTAGAAGAAAATGTAAAACTTGAGAAAATTTTTTGGGCCAATAAAAATAGGTTAAAAAGGAATACAAATTCAGTGGTAATAAACATCTTAACGAATGCAATTTAAGCGAGAAAATGGCAAATTTTATTTAAAGAAAGAGCAAAGTTCCTCAGCCATTTTATTAGTATCAATAATAACAGATTCAGAAAATAAATCTTTAATCAAATTTACAACAACAAAAAAATGGAAATCAATGGATCTCATTGGTTCAAAATGAAATAAATATACGTGAAGCACATATAGTACAAGATAGAACCACATTCACAAAACTGGTATATTATTTCAAGGATTTCCAAGAAAAGAAGAAGAAAACCAAAAATATTTTCTCTGAAGAGAGAAGGGGAAACAAAAGAAAAAGAATGAAGGGTTATTTTAAAACCAGCAATGAAAACGCCCAAAAGAAAAACAAATGAATGCAAAATGTTGATTCAAGTAATCCTCAGTCGGACACTTCGAGGGAAACATTAGCAATAATAATATAATTATTATTGTAATCTAACTATTATCGATGTGTAATGATCAGTAACGTGTAATACGACTTGATGAGTCTTTAGATCATGTTATCGTCACTAGAAGGATAACTAGTCAAAATATAAATTTTAGGTTTTATAAAAAGATTTTATTTATTTTAAATTAATGATGAACAACCCGTTTACTTTGACTTTATATTTTTAATTATTTCGAATATCTACTATTTTTGATTAGACCGTGAATAGTCAAAAATACTAGAGAGTTGTTCTTCATAAAAAATGGTTTGTAATTATTTTTCATATTTTTAAATTAGAGTATTTATTATGAAAAAAATAATATATAAATAAAGAATTACCCAATGAGTTTAATATTTAATTAAAAAATTAAATTTGTAAAACTTCATTTAAGTTTAAAAAAAAATGATTTAACGCTCTGTTCATACATGAAATCAAATAATGATTTTTTTTATTTTGTAGATTCCTTTGAAAATATAATTTTTTATTAATGAAAGTATTTTTCTTTATTTTTTTGGCCTTGAACGATTCATCAAACGAGTAATATGTCTTGTCTTTATTAGGATCCTGAACGTTAATATATTTCGAATTTTTAACAATGCAAATCGATAAAAGAATTTATATATCGAGCGGATTTAAAAATTTTAAAACAGCATGTTTTTCACTTTAAATAAATTACAGTCTAATGTACAAATATTTTGTTTATTTCATTATTTACGCAATCGGTAATAATTGTACACCCTCCATTAAAAAAGGCTCGCTGTATGATATTAAATAAGGAAAGACATAGAAAAACTTTTATAACCATTTTGGATCTCGTTGAATTTTCTTTCTTCATTCAGTTGTTTTCAGTAGTTTTTCATTCTTTCCAAGAGCGCTTGTTTTTGTTCTGAAAATTTTCTGAAGCTGTTCTTTGGTTTCTCTTTTTCATCAAGCTGGAAATCCTCAGTTGTTTTCCGAAACTCTATTTTACGCATTATTGTTTTTTTCCAATCATTATTTAGTTTTCCTAGGTCTTGTTTTACACCCTGGTGCAACCCTATTTTTATTTTACAATTTCTGTAAAAGTTGAATGATTTTGTCGTAAGTCAATTGTCACTCATGCTATAAATATGGCCAAAAAACCTCATTCTTCTTTTCTCATTTCCGTTCCTAAATCTTTTATTTTTTGACAGATTTCTTTGTTAAATTTTAGCCTATAACCTTCGTTGTTTATTTCGGTCAAACATTTTTCTTATAATTCTACTAGATTGAATTATAAGAAAAATTATTTTTCTTATAATTCTTAGATTCTACTAGATTAATTATATCATAAATTAATATAATTTAATTTTTAGTTAAATATTTTATTTTTATGTATTATGTTAGTTATATTATTAGTTATTATTTGTTTTTTGTTATGAAAGAGCGGGCATCAATCTCTATAATATTAACCCGGTGAAAATAGATAGTCTATGAAAAGATGACCAACCGGGATTCAAACCCGGGACCTCCGCACGATATGCCGAGATGTTGCCTACTCTGCCACGGAGTTTGGCGTTTCTAATTTTATATATCAAAAGTAATATTATTTTTTGACGTAACGTAGTAAAAATAATGGATAAAATTGTTTAAATTTTATTACTTTTATTTATTGTATCTTTCAAATTATTAAGGATAGTTTAGGTTAAAAAAATTCCTTAATTACTTGTGATAATGGTTTATTTTCATAATAAAAGTTATATAATATGCTGTTTACTACCTCAGTATAATGAAACTATTTAATAACCTGCAAGGTAATTAAATATTGATTTTAGTAATGTAAAGTTTTAATTTATAGGTAATAAGCTTAACTGTTTTAACGAGAATAAAAGTTAATTTCAAATAGATTATTTAATTATTGAAGTCTTATTACAATTATTTTTTTTTTTTAAGAAAAAGCAATTTATATTATTTTAATCCATTTTTGTCAGTGAAATTAACCGGGGAATTCATTCTAACGAGTTTGTTTATTTCGTAATCAAATTTGTCAAATATCATTTACTTTGGTTCGATATTGGTTCCAATTGTAATGCTACATACATCCCACCTGAAGTCGATTTTATTGTAGAATGTAGCAAGCAAGTCGGGCGATACTTCTGCAGCTGCGGCGATTAAATTTAATTTAATCGCCGCAAAAATTTAATTTAGATTTAATTAGGAGTCTTACCACAGCAAGATCAAGTGACAAAGATGGTAAACAAACCCGATCTTTAAAGAATCTTACAAGAAAAATCTAGCGGGATAAAATCTGGGAGCGAGATAGGTAGCCACGTAATTGGACCTTAACCATCAGTCCACCGATCTGTGAATCGAGTATCAAGAAAATCTCGGATTTGGAACTTCTAGGTAGTAGTGACGTGATGACCCGTCTTGCTAATAGTAATGACGTCCATTTGGTCATCATCAACCGAGGAATTAGAAATTTCGAAGCATTTTCAGATAAATGATACAATTTACGGTTGTTTCCTGAAAAAAAATGGGGCATACAATTTTTTTTGGCTTAAGGTACAAAATACATTGACCCTAGGACTATCACCAATGTGTTGCAAAGTTTCATGAGAGATTTTTGCTTACCCGTATTCGGGTTTTGGGTAGATGTTAACCTTGCCGCTTATGTGAAACGTTGACTCATCACGAAAAATTACATTGTCTAAAAATTTATCGTTGTCCGCAATTCTATCCATCATTTCCTCATAAAACTGCATAATTTACTTGAATTATGTGACGTTTAAATATGTTAGAGTACTAAAAATGTTTATCTTCCTTTTAAACATTTTACCTTTGATTTTTATTGCTTGATTACCTATGATACGATAACGTTTCAATTTTTTTACGTTGCTAGATTGACATAATACTTATGTAATGATACGTAACATTTAAAATGTGTTCTACATTTCAAAATAACTTAAAAAATTTTTAACAATAAAAAAATGGCAAAATTTTATGAAAATGTTTGTAGGGCATAGAGGCAAATAATTCTGAAAACTCTGTTGAGGGTTAATGTAAAAGGTATTAAAAGTGAGCCTTGCTTTAATAATTTGAATGAACAAATGTTTTTAATTCTAATTAAAGTAATATAGAAATCACAATTTATTTAAGTGAAGTCTTCTTGTTGGATACGAGTAAGCTTGCATAAAAAGAATTTATAAACTATCCATTAAAATTTACTTTAAACATACTTATGTTATTCTTTATTATTTTCTGACTGATTAAAAAAATCATCCAATAATTTCTTTTTGTTGATTGGATTATGCATACAGATTTTGTTACTGTTTAATCATGTACTAAGAAGGTTTATTGGTTTATGTGGTATTGAATATTAAGTGATACATCATTTGCATTTTCTGATGATGATAAAATGATAGTATTATTATTAGTGAATAATGATAAAGTAGTATTAGAATGTTTAGAAATATCTTTTATAAAATTTCGTAGCTAGATTTACTTTTCCTTGAATTTATAAAAACATTAATAATTTAATGTACAGTTATTTATTCAGATATTATTTACTTTCAATGAATTACTAGTAAAAAATAACTAACTTGGTTTAAAGTTACTTGTATTTCTGAAATGGAAAAATATGTATAGAAAATAAATAGAAGTATTTATTTTTCTCTGGTAAATGAAAACAGCATTTATCTTCCTTTTCAATTAATAAGAATATAGTGTAAACTAGTCAGTAAATGCTTATATTTATAACTAAATAATAAAGGTTAATCGTAAAGTAGAATGAGTTAGGTAAATTTCTGTACCTTTTCTTATTTACGTTACATTAAATACATTTTAAAAACCTCTGAGTGTTTATTTTTTTTTTAAGTAAACCTCTTTATTTTTATTCCATCTTATAGTATGAAATCTATAAAGTTACAAATGTAATTTTAATTTATATTATATATATTTTTTTAAAGTTACATATTTCACTAACATTAATTACTCATATATTTACGATATGTAAACAAAATTTGTATGATTATAATATAAATATTTATTTATAATTTCAATTGTTATTAATTTATCATTTTCCGAGAAAGGATATTTCTTAATTTACATAGTAATGTGCTTGCACAAAAACTTATATTAATAATTGTTGTTTATATTTTATTACACTTACATTTATTTAATACCGGGTAAGAGCTCAACATTTTTTTCCATCAACTAATCATCATTTCTCAAAACTTGTGTAAAACTTTGACATACTTGTGTGTCAAATTTCTAAAACTATAATAAGTTGTAAACAGAAATTCCAGTCTTTATTAGTAATCATAATTGCGTCTAAGTTGAAATTTTTTTAAATTTATTCATTACCTGTTAAAAACATTATTCTTTACTATGCTCCACTCCACAGTAAAAGCTATTCGTGTTAAACCAGATGAACAACGTGTAGCCAGTAAATGCGGCCATGTATCTGATCTAAAGCTGTTGTAACGTATTCCTCTTTTGTAAAAACATTATAAAGAACTGTTCTATCTGATTAAAAGAACAGTTCATTGAAGTTAACTACTGTTCTAAGTTGTGGTACTAAATTGTAGTTCCGGATTCTGATGTATTGAAGTATCATATCTGTATTGAAGACCTTCGCCGGGATTTATTCATTATAACAACTATACTGCATAGTTCAGCCCACACTGTGATCTTCTGACCGGTTTAAATCAAATAAG